>BQNB010061163.1:0-27500 GCA_026074375.1 Tanacetum coccineum | reverse complement strand
CAATAATATACCATTGTGACATGTATTAGAAAATCTCTTTGGGTGCGTTTCTTGAAACTAGTTGTAGCAGTTAGCACTAGTAGTTAGTGAAAGTAGTCAACATTAGCAGTTAGTAGTAGTAGTAGCAATTTAATTTATAAAAGTGTTTTGTAGAATAGCTAATTTTAATGTGTAAAATGACGTAATGCTAAATGTTAAACGTTTATTCAAAGAGCATTTAAAAATCAGTGTTTTTATAATTTTATAAATGCTAACTGCTTTCTTTCAAACGAGCTTTGTAATAATAATGTTAAATGCTAAATGTTTATTGCTAAAAAATGTTCTCAAAAACTATTTGCCAAACACATCTTACAGTTTTGTTAACTACATTAAAATATCATATTATTTAAGTTCATTTGGATATCAAACATTATTTGGATAATAAGGGGCTAATCTTCACCCTGCATCTCCATCTTGATTCAATAGATGAAATTAAACCAAAACCCATTTTCATCATTTTTTTCAAATATTAATATCTCCCAAACCGTTAATCGTTAAGCAAAAAAATATACCATCACGACGAACATTTAATTATCTTTCTATGGATATCCCCTTTGATATACTTTCAACAAAATTTTTTTCTTCGTTTTTTCACCTTTTTCGCCTTTTTTAACGTTTTTTTGTCTTTTTTTCGTTGCTAAAACTTGCATGAGAAATCACATGTGATTAAACACTAATAAAATCACATGTGATATTAGTGTTAAATTACATATGATATCACTGATAAATCACATATGATATTAGTGTTAAATCATATACGATATATAATTCTAATGCAATCACATGTAATTCGATGTTAGTGATAGATCACATGTGATTTTATACGAATATTCAAATTAGTGTTTAATCACACGTGATATTTTTATGCAAGTTTCAGCAACGAAAAAACGTAAAAAATCATGAAAAAACATGAAAAAAACGAAAAAAAGTTTGTCAAAGTGGATATCTATATAAAGATAATTAAATGCTCGTCATGATGGTATATTTTTTTCGCTTAACGATTAACGGTTTAAGAGATATTTAAGTTTTAAAAAATAGGTGAAATCATAAAATGCATTTAATCTCATCAATTAATTTGTTTTTAGATGAATTGTGGGATGAGTCTCTTGATATACACACAATTTATAATATCCAATATAAATCTCCTCAATATTATTTACCTTTCATTATATGTCTTCTATTTCACAAAAGGTATGTTTGGTACACAAGATTATAAATAGATTATGATTATTTTTTGAAAAAAATAAGCTATATACAATATAATTTTCGTTTGCAGACAAATTTATAAGAGATTATAAAAAATAATCTTTCATAATATTTTAAAATTAAATGCTACTAGCTTATAAAAATAATTATTTTCATAATCTTTATTTTCATCTACGGTTGTGTTTGGTTGGGGGCTTGTAAGGGCTTGGGTTTTTAAAATAAGTCGGTTTATAAAATAAGTCTCGTTTATCACGCGGGCTTATGAAAGGGCTTTTAAAATAAGCCGGCTTATAAAATAAGCCTCATAGGGGCTAAAAACTTTAGCCCGAGACTTTTAAACCATAAATTACTTATATACCCACAAATATATCTAACATATACCAAAAAATTATTTAATTATGTCATTTTTAGTAATTTTGCAATAATAAGCACCAACCCCAACCCATTTGCCAAACAAGTTTAAAAAAATACAAATTTTAATCTCGGCTTATAATATAAGCCCCAGCCCCAACCCCAGCCCCAACACAAGCCCCAACCCATTTCACCAAACATACCCTATAACTCTATTTTCAGTTTCAGCAACAATTATTTTTGTCAAACATATGTATTCTCGTGAGTCCCCCTGCTTTAAAGATATAGCTAGAATTTAACGCTCTTGTAAAGAGAAAAAGGATAAATGAGAAAAAGGATAAATGACTATCTAGCGGCTTTTTACCGGCCGCTATAATGATTTACATAGAAGCTCTAGGTTATTTATAATGGTAGTTTCATCAAAATGTTTAAAACATGTATAAAACTTTAACTTTTATTTTATAGATAGTAATTATTTGTTTCATATACATGTGACATGCAAAGTTTTATATTTTTTAAAATTTTCATACTTTAATGTATGTATTTTATAAAAAAAAATTAAAAAAAATTATACATAGTAAACATAGGTTTATAATATTACAGTGTTTATAAACTAATTATTATGTACCTTATACAAAGCTTCACCATTATAACATCTCTTTCTCTACACTATATAATAGAAGTGTTCGAGTCTGACACGAACTCATTACCAACCAAAAGACTTCATTCGCACTTCAGTCCCATGATGACTAATCATCGATGACCATGAACATGCAGCAATAAACGATAACTTTCTGACAAAATACAATTCCAGAATATGTATGATATGATATTTTTGAATATTGAATTTATCATATCAGTGACTAGAATTCTTTGATTTTACCTACAATTTATGGATATCATATCATGATGACATGTTTTGAATATTGAACTTATCAAGTGACTAGATTTTTGATTTTACCTACAATTTAAGGATATCATATCATCTAAAATTATTCCATATTATCTAACTAAATATATAGAAAACGATTCCTTATAAAAAATCTTTTTGAGAGTGAAGACAAATTATATTGATTTTACTTTTTACAAGAATGAGTTCGGCGCGTAGAACGATATTATAATTCCCAATCTTAAACCCTAATGCTATGACTTCGCTAAAAGTCTAAGGCTATTTTTTAACAATTTATTGGCATCCAAGACCAAAATGCACAAATGAACGAGGGAGTAGGAATTTGAGTACAAGAATTCAATTATTTATGCACTTTAAATGTGGCACGACATATTTAAAGTCAGTACGACGATAAAAGTAATGAGCACTGGAACTCGAAAGTGATATCTATTGAAGAGTATAGAGGATAGACGAGAAAAGCGCGCGAGCGCGACGCGCGCATCTATGATGTAAAATGGGGAGAATAAATGGTACAAAAAACGTGCGCCATGTTATGAGACTTTGCTCCTCCGTGATCAATGACTATAACTTTTCAAGGTTCCGGTGACAACGTATAAATGCATTTGAATAATTTTTCTATAGACTTCAAACAAAGTTTAAAAATGTGATAGCAAATGCAAGGAATTTATGATCATCAGCTCTTATGTGTTTCCAACATTCAGTTACAATAGTATCACAGATCACGCATTTAAGACTACACCTTTAGTCTTATTGGCGTGGCTGAAGGTCACCACCAAGCACATTTGCAAGGTCTTAACGGTGTTATGACGTGCTTTTTAGAAACCTGCATGCAATTCAAAAGACTATACGTAAAATAAAATTATGTGCAAATAAATTTTTTTAAAAAAAAAAAAACAAAAAAAGTTTAAGTAGCCCCCCATTAGAGAAGTAAAACATCGTTTTATAATATTTAAAGAGTATGTAATTTATACTCTTATATAGTAATTTAAATTTATAACTCCTTATATCTATTATCCTAAAAGATTCACAGCCCCTAATTTACAATGGGTTGTTATATTTAATGCCACTGTAGTTAACCCTGAAGCCATAGTTACAAAACACTCGCATAAGTAAGCAGCAAACCGAACTTCAAATACAACAAGGATGTTATTATCACCTGCATACAACAACTTTCGACTTTCGGCAATCCATAACTCATATCCAATAACTCAGCCATACAATCTCTCTGCATCGAACACAGCATAATATTATAAACGGATTTCCAATTACACACCCTCCTCCTTACTATCCCTTTCTCCTTCTCCATTCTCTCTCTCCACACGCAGTTAATTATGTAAGTTTATTGATTTGTTTTTTTTCCCTTTCAGGTTAATGAATTCTTCTCAATGTATGATCATGTTGGGAAAATCAGGTGTGTTTGTTTTAGCTTATATTTCATGCTACAATGATCTATAAACTTTGTATGGGATTTCATGTTTTTTATTTCAATTTATTATTGATTTTGGAATTAGGGTTTATGTGAGAATTGGGGGTTTTGTTTATTTGGTTTTTTTCGATAAGTTGTTGCAGGTTTCACTCCTCTATCATTATCAGTGTGTTGTAAATATTCTAAATATTCAACTGTTACACAACCCCTCATCTCCCAATAACGTCAATCATCCTACAAATAATCGTCAATTACAACACCAAAGTCCTTAACAGACGGTGCTTTTTCAAATCGAGATTCAAACTAGATAATGCCTCTTCAATTTGATAATCTGATTATATTTTGGGTTTTTTTTTTCTACTAATTTTTTGGTAATTACATAAAATTCATAATTTTTAGTTTTTCTTTCGATTAATTTAATTTGGTTGATGAATTTATGGGTCCCTTTTGTTTTTGTACCATGAATTGTTAACCGTGTTTTTAGTTTGTTTTTCAGGAAACCGTAGACCAGCTTTTTTATTAAATAGAGGTTAGTTCGATTTGTATTTTATTTTAAGTTGTTAATGGGGTGTTTAGGATTGGTTGGTTATATTCTTTTACATTGTAAAGTTGTTTGGTGATGCAGTCATAATGGTACTTTCGGCCTCACCTCATACGCAAATGTCTACTACCTTAATTTTGAAAATAAACACTGCAAAGCTATTTGGTGATGCATCCCGCTCTTTGACTTTCAGTATCCGAGGAACGAGTCTTAGTGCGAGTCATTGGAAGTGGCGCTAGAGGTATAATCATGTTTGAGTTTGTTTAATGTTCTACTTAGGTTAAGATTACATTAGCTAATAAGTAGCAACGTCTACCCCATATCGTTCTAATGTTAACATGAGGCTAGAAATTGTGTGGTTTTAGTCGGTTACTTCAAGTCTTTGATTCAGGCGAAAGTGGGCTACTTTAGCAAGGCTTGCTGATTTTCATTTTATGCATGCTGCATTTTTCTTACTGAAAATGATATCAGACGAGGTGTTTGTGTTAGCTTATTCAGAGATGAAATACAAGTTCATAAGTAAAAAAAAAGAAACTGAAAATAAGCTAAACATATGGCTTACACCATTTTGTTATATACGTCACTTAGAATATATGGTTACATAAACTTGCATTATAAATTGTTATGTTCATATATCTTTAGTAAAACCAGTTTAAAAACAGGATCCAACATACAAAACGCAGCAAGGCATAACACTTGGTCTGATATCAGATGGGGTGTTAGGTTCTGTTTTTCGGGAAAAATTTTGACTTGACATAAAACTTGGAATAAAGACTGCAGAGGTGCTTTCAAAAATAAAAACACTTTCTGATGTAGAAGGTTTACGCGTATCACACCATACCATCTTATCTTTACGGGTCACGCGACTTTATTTTTTCATAGTATTTGTTATCAATTTTTGCAACACAATTATAGATAACTATACTTTAAATCTTAGCGTTATTGGAACCTTTTTGGCACGCAGGTTTGGATTCGAGGTTCGCGCTCATGAGACATTCACTAATGCAAAAGACGGAGCTTGGAATTTGCAGCATGAGTATACAAGAGGCCGTATAGCAGTTACTTCCTTATGAGGTAATGATGAACTCATGAAAATGCTTCAGAATCATGTAAGTGGAATACATATCATCTTAAACCGAGAACCAGATTAAGGAAAAAATGTATTTTGTCGCGTCTTTAAAAGATATGTTTTCGAATTAACCCATTTGTGTCTATGAAAGATATTTGCTTTTGCCGATTTTTGAAAATTTAATAACTATTCAATACAAGCAATTTGCTGAATGTGCGAAAGTCTGAATGCTTCACTACACTGCAGAGCTAAAAAAGAATGCACAAGTTACAGACGTCATATATCTGTTCTAACCGGCTCATCTACATCTGCTGCAAGTGCAGGCAGAAGGATATGAGGTTATTTTTGTTGGTATCAGTTGCTGCTAACATCACAGGAGGCCGCACGAACCTTTTTTGTGGCGTTTATTGGTAGTCACTCTCAGTTTGGTCTGAAAGTGTGCAGGTCAGTGGCAAGGGGCACATAACAAACCAGCAAGCATATAATGAAGAACCAACGTGGAACAACTCACACGACATCGCAGAAAGGTAGTCTCCCTACTGATTTATACCCATATGTTCCTAAGCTTATTAAGACTTTTAATGATGCACGATATCCATGTAAAAAAATGCAATGTTTATTTAATTGGTCAATGAAGGTAACTTTGGTATGGGTCGAAATTGGCAGGGCAAGTTGACCCGAAACACTAATTTGTTAACCGTACTAAACCTCACCGATCATACGTATTTAGTCTTAGAACATACTATTGTTAACAAAATACATTTGTTCCTTATCATGCGTCACTTTCTTAATAGTTCGAGTGTATCTCTATTATATCAGTTCATAAGAAGCCCTTTTAATTTACTTTTTTATTGTCGATAGTTAGTTTATAATAATTTATTATATATTACAGAGTATGCTACGCAAGAAATCGTGAAATGGATCTTCACAGAGGCAAGTGCAATTCAGACTTGGGGATGTGTTTTCATAATAAAATTTTGCGTGCTTTGTTGATGTCAAAAGACACATGACTATTAAAAACTATGAACCAGCTTTTTGAATATTTAGTAACCTATGGTCTACAAACACAAGCACAACCGAAGAACCTTAAGAAATATAGCATGTGAATGTCTTGCGTATAAACTTTCATTTTATTTTACTTATGAGGTTCGCTTTTTTGCATGTGGGAGAAATAGAAATAAAATTTGTGATTGCATCATTTAAACTACATATAGGCATATTGCATTTGTGTCCTTTAATTAATGATCAATTAAGAAATTATTAAAGAAATGAGATGCACCTAAAATGATTATATCACACTTGAGGATCCGTGTAGAATCTGACGTAATAATACGGGTTTATGTTTTCCATTGCGTTGTAACGACATGACGTTTTAACTAACACGGGTTCTATAATAAAACGGGTTTATGTTTTCCTTAACCTCAGTTTAAAATTTAAATTATTTTGTAACTATTTGCCTAATTACATGCAGTAACATACTTACACAACCCTTACTACATAAATCATACGCAAAATTAGATATAACCCGTGTGCATCGCATTCAACACAACTAAAATAGTTTACCCTTAAACAATCCGTTAGTTTCTCACAAACGACCGTCGCAACGAATCACTTTCACTTAACATTCGTTAAATGAAACATAGCCTCAACCGTCGCGAAATGCATTGCGTACCCAGTTACAAGTAACAAATTCACGCGAATTAAATTGACGTGCCAAGCTCTGTTACCGCAAAAAATAGGGTATTGTATAAATGGATCAGCCGTTAACGGCAAACTCAAATACCCCACTCCAATTGTATGAGTAATAAACCATCAAAAAAACGATCGACATTTGACGAAATTACGCTGCAAGCGACCATTATACACACACCATGCGAAAAACAAATTGACCCAGGTCGTGTGCAACGCACGGGTCTGCTTGCCTCGTAGTATTTAAATTTAAAGTATTTAAAGAGTATTTAAAGTATACTCTTATATAGTATTTCGCTCTCAATCATTGAATCACTACGGCAAAAAGATTTAAATTTAAAGTATTTTACAAAATCTATATTTCTATACTACTTTATAATGGAGATTTCACCTACTCTTGAAAAGAGTAGGAATTGAAAAGTAGAAATCTATTTAAGGAAATCTGTCAAAGCCATAAAAAACGTTTTCAATCATATTAATTGTAAATTTTATTTTCCATTAATGGTGACATGTTAACTTTTCAAACATGTAATTGAAAATTTCAATATAAATGCTAACATTGTATTAGTCTCATGCCTATAATAAACCATATACCCATGACACAATTCTCATTCACTCCTCTCTCTTCGTCTAACCACTGTGACTGCCCCCCACCAACCATCGGTTTGCCGCCCCAAAACAAACCAAACCAACCAACACCAAATCCCAAAAGACCAACAATAATCCTAATCTATGCACCAAATCCTACATAAATGAAATACAAATGCCCCAAAACAGTACCTGCCGCACGCCCACCGTTTTTGCTAAAATTTTTTAGGTACTATTTGTAATAATATTAAATCAGGAATTCAATAATTTTGGCATGTTTTCTTGAGGATTTTTTTTATAATCTATATTTGAAGGCTAATGTTTTTTACTATAGATGGAACAGTGGTAGATAAGAAATAACTACAATCAATTTAGCATAAGGCACGGACAACAAGATAAAGTAATACGATGAGAACGTGAAGAAAAAGCTGTTGAATTTCGTGTCATCTTTGCAACCAGTATATCTACCGAAAGTTCATGAAGGGGGTGACTGAAAGAAGTTCCTGATGGTGCGGGCAATCGTTGCATCCAGTTATTGACAAAGGAACAACGACATGTATGGGAGTTTAATTACTCTTATCAATATTTTAGGACACAATAAAACGTTTACAATTAAAAGATCATTTTTACAGGTGTAAATAGTACTCGTGTTATGTAACTTTTATAGACAAACATTTAAAAGATACATTTTAGTCTATACATAATTATTCTAGGCGTGTCATATTTTAGTATGTTTATTTTAGACGTGTTATATTTTTGGCATGATTAGATTTTCGTTAACACTATTACTGGATCCTAGATGTCGCATTATTCTTGAGCTCGAAGTCTTATCTATCTATATCTATACTTCTATACTACATTTTAAAAAGCATTTATTCCACACATTCTTGAAAAGAGTGAGGATGTTAAAAAGTTTGAAAAATAACAATCCGTGAAACTAGAATGTACAAGTCTTGAAAACTAAGAATCTTGACATTAAATGTGTGACCAAAAACTTAGAAATGTACAAGTTTTGAAAACTAAATGTACAAGCCTTAGAAACTAATAATCTTGACATTAAATGTGATTGGTAAAATTTGATGACTTTGACCTAAATAGCTTGACGGATTTAAATGACACAAAATGTGTTATTTGGTAAGCGTGATTTCTGTAAATGGAATCTTTTGTGGCTTATAAATAACCAGTTCGAACTCCGTTTTTTAAAAAACTAGAAATGTACAAGTTTTGGAAACTAAATGTACAACTCTTAGAAACTAATAATCTTGACATTAAATGTGATTGATAAAATTTGATGACTTGACAAAAATATCTTGGCCGGATTTAATGACATTAAATGTGTGATTGGTAATTGATTTGTAATATGAAATTCTTTGTGGCTCATAAATATAAGTTGACCCGTTTTTCAACCAGAACTGGTTGAACCTGTTGGGTCGAACCGGGTTTCAAAACATTATGTTTAATCTCCAAACCATCAAACTTTTATTATTTTTTGTTTATAACCTATAAACTTTTTTTATCACTACAATTATTTACCGCTAGGAATTTCCGCCGTTATGCGCGGGTACTCGTCTAGTAAATAGAAAATGTCTAAGTCAAATGAACTTATGAAACATGTTGATAATTTGTGTAAAGTTTAGACATAGAGCAAAAACAGTATACGCGTAACTTTGGTTTGAAATATTCATAAAACTTTAAAAAATACTTCCAAAAATAATTAAACAAAAAGTCAAAAGTCAAGAAAGAAGAAAAGAAAGAAATAAAAAGAGCAGCAGCTTAAAAAGAAAAGAAGAAGACGACGACGACGACGACGACTATAGACCCTTTCTTGTACTAGTCGCTACACAACTTCGGCGACAAAAACAATTCATTCATTCAAATAAAACACACAATTTAACCAACTTCATTCATTCATTCCCAACATCCTTCATTCACCTTCGCTGCTCCGGTCACTGGTAACCTCAATTAGCTTACCTTTTTTTATTTAAATAATACTTTTGTATTTAAGTAGTAGTAACAGTTTATGTGAATGAATGTGTTAGATTTGATGTTACTTTCATTTTATCTTTTCTGATCTGATTTGGTTTTCATTTTATTGTTATGGATCTATGTGTATAATTGTTAACGGATACATTAGATTCTCTTTTTTTTGCTTTCTATTTATCTTCATTCATTACGATAATGGAGATTAATCACGTATGTTGCGCTAGATTGTGCGGTTTTAAGTTATAAAAAAGCTCATATGTAGCTCAATATTTACTATAGCTATGCCGATTAAGGAGCGTTTTAACAAAATCCAAAAAGCGTTAGTTAACTCGCACCCAATAACTGCCTAACAGTTGTAGGAAGGTAGTGTAAAATTTTTTGCAATTGATTTCATTGATCTATGGATGTGATGTGTGAGATATTGATTCTGAGTGCAGTAGTTAACTTGTATGCGCAATTGGGTGCATTATTGAAGTTAAGTTGACTTTATAAGTAAACTCTTTGTATGGCTATTCTTAGTTGTGAAGGTCTTAAAGTAAAACTCACGTTAGTCATATTGACTAAATGCCGTTTGCTTGCATTTACAGGGACAGGACATGCATCACAAAGCAGGATTATATATGCACAGATATTATTAAGGCAAAGAATTGAAATCAAGGCTACATATCGTTAAGTCCTCGTCATGTGATAAAGGAAGAACCTTTACAATTGCATGAACTTATGGTTGGAAACACGGCTTTTTGGTATCCGGAATTGTTATACTGAACGGATGCACTTTTCTGATAAATAGGACTTCTTCACGGTTAGTTAGCGATTTACACAGACACTTTTGTTCGTTTTCTTCACATCGAAAGGTTAACTTAATCTAACAAAAGTTCATACAAGCATTAGTTGCATTTGTATGAACTTTGGGCTCACAAGTGCTGATTTCGTTAATAACCAGCAGATATGAAGAAATGGTATATCTATATCCTATCTGTATCTCTATTAACATTAACGCTTTTTGGATACTTTGTAATGAAAAACCCAATTAGAGAAGCTTATATATCATCACCCTCAGTTTACAACACAACAAATCCTCTCGAATGGATAAATTCTAGTACTCCACCCGTTAACAATCCCGGAAGTGACTCACAAGTTGTATCCGCTGACGAGATAGTTTCAACCCTCTTCACTCACAGGAACATCTCTTTTCAAGAGCGACAGCCGTTGTATACATGGAACCATTTGAAACATTTGATTAGCCATGATCGTGTTCTGCCTAATACAGTAGAGGCTATCAAAGAAGCTGGTGTTGCGTGGAATAACCTTATGAATTCAGTCGAGGAAGAGAAAAGTAACATGAATAGAAGTTCGGGTGACAAAAAGAAAGAGAAACAATGTCCGCATTTTCTTAGTAAGATGAATGCTACGGAGCTTGATGATACTGGATATAAGCTGATAGTTCCTTGTGGTTTAACTCAGGGTTCATCGGTTACGTTTATTGGTATTCCGAATGGTCTTCTTGGTAATTTTCGAGTTGACTTGACTGGCGAGCCTCTTCCAGGGGAACCAGATCCGCCTGTTATATTGCATTACAATGTTAGGCTCCATGGTGATAAAATTACTGAGGACCCTGTAATTGTGCAAAACACTTGGACTATCGGTCATGACTGGGGTGAAGAAGAACGTTGTCCAAAACCCGAGGATGATAAGAATAAGAAAGGTATGCACATAAACCCTGTATGTGGTTATGTGAAGTCAACATTCAGGCGGCAGCTTGAATAGCTTAATACAATACATGTGAATATGTGATAACTTTATGACAATAACTAGTGCATCTAGATAACTTTTACTTCAGATTTTTTTTTTCCTTGATAAATGTTGTTTAAATTTTATTGTGCTAATTGCTGATTCATATTTTCACTATATGTAGAATACTTGATGTGCCTAACTTAAGGTTTTTGAAATTATAACCGACTGCATACTCTATTAACGAATGCTCTTAAGCTGACATTTAAAATATATATGATGTTTTTTTGGAATTTGATAATTTTGAGGACCTTATTTTTGCTCCATAGTTTGACCAACATAAATTCTGTAATTCTGTTAGATGCTGTGTAGGAGGCTAGTGAACAGTTACAACAATTTCCTCTGCGATTATCTCATTATGCATTCTTGCTGCATTTTTTTCTTTCAATTGTGGGAATACGTATATGGTTTGCATTAATCCTATAGAGGAGCGATTTTTCTTTCTATAGTGCAAGAGGAAGTCATACTACATGATATAGGTGTATCACATTTACTACCTTTTTTCTAAGTTCAAACACATAAATATGAGATATGAGTATTATATGTTTTGTATTTTGCATTTTTTTATGGTAAGTAACTTATTGTTTCTAACTGTCAGTGGATGAGTTGGACCAGTGCAACGAGAAGGTGGGTAAAGTTATAGCTTCTGCAACTACCAAACATTCAAACAGATCAACAGAAGTTCCTATGCTAGTGTCTGATGGAGGATCAAAAACGAGAACCTATTTTCCTTTCAGACAAGGCTATCTTTCTGTTGCAACTCTCAGGGTTGGATCAGAAGGCGTCCAGATGACGGTTGATGGAAAACACATAACATCCTTTGCTTTTCGAGAAGTAATTACTTTAACTTCTTAATTTATAACGGCAAAAAATCTCAGTATTTTTATTGACTATTATGTGTTATCTAAGCAGACTTTGGAGCCCTGGCTTGTTAGTGAAGTAAGGATCGCCGGGGACATAAAATTGGTGTCTGTGGTAGCTAGTGGGTTGCCCACTTCTGAAGATTCAGATCATATAATTGACTTAGAGTCACTTAAATCGCCTTCAATTCCTCCTAAAATGAAGATTAAATTATTAATCGGTGTATTCTCTACTGCCAACAATTTCAAACGCAGAATGGCTGTTAGAAGAACATGGATGCAATATGCTGCCGTGAAATCAGGACAAGTAGCAGTCCGCTTTTTTGTTGGTTTGGTGAGCACTTAGTTTTTATGAATTGCGAAAATTGATGTATAGGAGTTGCAGTTGACAAAATTAATTATGAACATTGCAGCATAAGAATCGAGTGGTGAATGAAGAACTCTGGAATGAGGCAAAGACTTATGGAGATATACAGCTAATGCCTTTTGTTGACTACTATAGTCTTATTTCATGGAAAACTATTGCCATTTGCGTTTTTGGGACAGAAGTTATATCTGCAAAATATCTCATGAAGACAGATGATGATGCATTCGTTCGTGTAGATGAAGTTTTGGCCTCTTTAAATCGAATTAACGTGAGTCATGGGTTGCTTTACGGTCTAATCAATTCAGATTCTCAGCCTCATCGAAATCCAGACAGCAAGTGGTACATCAGCCCCCAGGTAAATTCTACTCCTACCATTCCACAATAAAGGACTCTTAAACAATATATGACTCGAACTTTATTGGTCATCTTTTTTTTTCTGAGACTAAATTTTTTCCGTCTTATCTACCAAAGGAATGGCCAGAAGAAAGATACCCTCCGTGGGCTCATGGTCCTGGATATGTTGTATCTAATGACATAGCGAAGGCAATCAACAATAAACACAAAAAAGGAGACTTGAAGGTATGTGTTCATAAATATTAAGTCTCAATTACGCTACATACTCATTATACATTTTTTAAGTTCCTATTATACATTTTTTAATGGAGTTCCTATTACAAATTTCCCATATGAATTCATAAATCTATTGGTGTTACAGATGTTTAAGCTAGAAGATGTAGCCATGGGTATCTGGATTGCAGATTTGAAAAAGAACGGTTTAGAAGTAAGGTATGAGCAGGAAGAAAGAGTCTATAACGAAGGTTGCAAAGATGGTTATGTCGTTGCACACTATCAGGGACCTCGAGAGATGCTCTGTCTATGGCAGAAGCTTCAAGAAGGTAACCGAGCTTTTTGTTGCGGAAATTAACACATTGACTATAATACCCCTCTTATGAAGCCAGTAACACTAGTGATGTATCAGCATATTACTAGGCACTTTCTTTATCTATGCATATAGATACATAGATCTACATAGTATAGATACGAGTATTTTAGCATTTTTGTAGGATTATATTAGATATATTTGTATGATTATTGCCTTGTATGATATCGAAGGCCTATTGTTTTATGCTATGCAATATCTGCTCATCATGGCACTAATAAAAACTCATGATAGTTTACACATTAAAATGCACGAGATACAAATAGTTTTAGCATTACATAGTTTCACGCAAGAACGAAAACAGAAAAGTACATCAAGCAGACAAACATCCAATACCATAACGGGTGTTTGGAAACACAAGAAACAAACCACTACAAACAATTCCAACCATCAACGGAAAACTTTGCATCACTTCATCCATCTCCTTTGCATGGCCCGGAAACAAACAATCAGTAACCCGATGATCTGAGAACGCGATTGACATAAAAACCATAGCAGACATCATCGCATGTACAAAATCCGATATTCCAACTTTATACCTATCATCTTTTGGCACTTCAACATTCAAACTTGGTTTGAATACTTTCAATCCAGACGGAGTCACGAATCCATAGTAAACCTTCCCGTCAGGCCCACGGAAACTATCAGTGAAGTGGAAGAAGAAGCACGAAAAAGTGCAAATAGCAAGTAGGACATTGATCATGAAAGTGGCGACAGTCGAGCATTGGGATTTGCCATATATGGAAGGCAGGACCATTTCAAACGTGAGAAGAGTTCCGGTGGGTAAGAAGTTTACTAGTAGTGAGGTTTTGGAGAGTGTTTTTTGGACACCTTTTGAGAGGGTGCGTTGGAACCTCTGCCGCCTGTTGGCAGCCCCAGGTAGCGGCGGTGGGGTTGGTGGTCGAGGAATGGCTTGTGGCGAGGGAGTGTAGATTCTGATGCCTGGTTCTTCTGGTTCCATTTTGAAAGTGAAAATGCGGAGAAAATGTGAAGAAATGAGGATTTTAAAGTTGTGAATGTGATTGTTGTAGTGTGCAACTGCATATTCAAAATTTGTAATGACAGTTAAGGGTTAATTCTCCAACTGCCGGTTATAACCGCCCATTACTTTTGAGAATGTTTAAACTTTTGCCCTTCATGTTATTTCATTGGGTTGTTTGGTAAAACTACTAGAGTTTGATCTCCACGTTTATGCTAGAAAATAAAGTTCCAAAAGCTAATGTTAAGATCTTACACATGGTCTAATATTATGAACTGAATATGCCGTTTAAAAAAATGTTCTAACTAAACGTAAATGAATTATGATAGATAACAAGAACTTGAGAATCTGAAGAAAAACAGCAACTTATCAAATACTTTTACAAAACATTCACGATGCAGAGGCAAAAGATGAAAAGATCATTTCGTTAAGAGGCGAAAATTAAAATAACACATCACGCTATTTTTTTTAATAAGTGTCCTCTATAAGACTGACAAGCGGTTTTTGGCAGATACAACTATCGTCTTTTCTACGTAGTACAGTAGTATCATTTTTATTTTTTCAGCAATGCTATATTCTCCTGCTCAAGTTTTGGCCCATGTCGTATTTAATCATATATAAATCGATTTAAAGTTGGGTTTCAACAATAGTTTGTTCTTGCGATTGGTTGAGCTTTGTGTGTTGTTTTTAGGGTTAATTGCCTAAAAATGTATTATACTTATATTTTTTTTCATTGTATGCAGACAATTATTTTTTTTTGCCATTGTGTTACTCAACTTTTGAATTCGTGCTATTGTGTGTACTGGTGACATACTTGACATGCAAAAGCAGGTTAAGTTAACGACCGTTTGTTTTTTATTGCAGCATTAGTCCTTTATACAAACGATCGTTTGTAATTAACTTAAAATTTGATTATTTTTTTTGAAAGTCTATTTTCTTATTAATTTTAAAATTTATAAGCATTTTTACACACATTTTTATACATGTTTTTTACACATATTTTTATACACACGTTTTTATACACATTTTTATACACACGTTTTTATACACATGTTTATACAAACATTTTTATACATACGTTTTTATACACATTTTTATACATTATACACATTTTTATACAAACATTTTTACACACACGTTTTTATACACATTTTTATACAAATGTTTTTATACACGTTTTTTTGCACATTTTTACGCACATTTTAACACATTTTTATACACATTTTAAAACACATGTTTTTACACACATTTTTATACACGTTTTTATGCATACACATGTTTTAGCACACATTTTTATACACGTTTTAAAACACACATTTTTATACACACGTTTTAATACCCATGTTTTTACACCCGTTTTTATACACATTTTTTATACACACATTTTTATACACATTTTTATACAATTTTTATGCACATTTTGCACACGTTTTAACACACATTTTTATACAAAACGTGTGTAAAATCATGTGTAAAAGCGTGTGTATAAAAACGTGTATAAAATGCGTGTTTAAAACGTGTGTATAAAAATATGTGTTTAAACGTGTATAAAAATATGTGTAAAAACGTGTGTATGAAAACGTTTGTATAAAAATATGTATAAAACTGTGTATAAAAATGTGTATAAAAATGCGTGTTTAAAATGTGTCTATGAAAACGTGTGTATGAAAACGTGTATAAAAACACTTGTAAAAACGTGTGTATAAAAATATGTGAGTATAAAAATGTGTATAAAAACGTTTGTATAAAAATGTGTATAAAAACATGTGTATAAAAATGTTTGTATAAAAATGTGTATAAAAACGTGAGTATAAAAATGTGTGTAAAAACGCGTGTATAAAAACGTTTGTATAAAAATGCGTATAAAAACGTGTGTATATAAATGTTTGTATAAAAATGTGTGTATGAAAATGTGTATAAAAATATGTGTATAAAAATATGTGTAAAAAAACATGTATAAAAATGTGTGTAAAAACCTTTATAAATTTTAAAAATAATAAGAAAAGAGACCTTTTAAAAATCAAATTTTAAGTTAATTACAAACGATCGTTTGCATAAAGGACTAACGTTGTAATAAAAACAGACGGTCGTTAACTTAACCTGCTCTAGCAGGTCATGTAGGTCACCACTACATACAATAGGACGAATTCAAAAGTTGAAAGACACAATGGCAAAAAAAATAATTGTCTACATACAATGACAAAAGGTGACAAGTAATACATTTTTAAGCAATTAACTCTTGTTTTTATATAGAGGATTCAATATTCATTATCAGATTTACATTTTATACTTGTTTAGCATGATGCATTCATATTTTTAAAGGAGTACAACCTAACTATTGATTATTTGTTAACAATTTTTAAAAAAAATGGACATACGAAATAAAGTTACATATAAGTAAATGAGAGGTATTATATTATTAATATGTATTTATAGAGCAGCATAAAAAATATTAGAAACCCTAAAACCCTAATGGACCCAACTGACATTCGGGTTTGAGCCGTTCTAATAAAAGTCCTCGCAATTCGAGCGGCGAAATCGCAAAAGCTCGGATTGGATAAGAAAACTAAGTAAACATTAAACAATAAAAGTTTTGTTGATGAAGACATTCGACAGCAAGCGGGGATAAATCTTCATATGCAGCAGCAAAAACAAAACAAAGCGGTAGCAAAGCAATAACATTAATACAAATAATTAATTTTGATGATGACATCCGACATGTGGCGGAGATTAATCTTTATCATGTATAACATCAAAATAAAAGAAATAAAAATAAAAATAAAGCATAGACATTTTTTGTTTTGAGAAGGGGATAAATTGTGACATCTAAGGTTTGACGGGGTGACATAAAAAAGGCGACCCAACTTAGCCACCTAGGACTGAGGATCAGACCCACTCCGATACCATGTTAAATGATGAAAACCTCATGAAAAAATATTATGTTATTGATATGTATTTATAAAGCAACATAGAAGATACCAGAAATCCTAAAACCCTAATAGACTCAACCTACATTCAGAATTGTTATATCCTCTAATAATGTGTTACTTATCTTTCTACTCATATAATAATGTAACATCTATAATACACTAATTTTCTCCATCTCTTAATTTGATTAATTGATCTTTCTATTTGTCTTAATCGCATGAATGGAAGGATATAAAATACCCCGTTTATAATTCGACTATTATTTCACTCAAAGAAAGATATTTGCTAACTGAATAGTGGTAGCCCACGTGGTAAAATATACTTCAACATATTACGGGTGCGTTTGGTGAAGAGCTTTTAGAATCGGTGAGCGGTGAGTATTTAGCGTTGTGAATTTTAATGTTCGTTTGACAAACAACATGTAGCTTTGTCTGTTTTTTCGGAATGCTCATTTTCCAAAACTCCATGAAATAGCATTTAGAAACTTTGAGCATTCAGGAGCTATTTTACAATTATAATTACAACCACAGCTACGTTACCAAAAGTTAATTAAAATAATACAGCAAATGCTGACAACTACTGTTCACTGCTAATGCTCACTACTAATGCTCACTGCTACAGCTATTTTTGTCAAACATACCCTACGTCTTCTTGCAATTTAACAAGTTGTGCACAAACATGTTAGACAATGATAAAACCGGTATGTATGTAAGACAATAGAAATTATTGTTGATTGAATGAGTTACATATGTGGATAGCATGTCTATTTATAATAAATAGATAGCTTCGATAATAAGCAACATCAAACCCTAAATCTAATGGACCACACGCCTACACTCGGGCTTGGGCCAATAACCTAGTCGCCTAACACTCCCTCGCAGTTTGAACGGGAGTCTTCCGAACGGCAAACTGAGATGAATGTTGAAGGTCGCTTCTTCTTTCTTTTCTTCATCTTCTTTATTATTTGTTTGGATGGAGGCAAAGTTGTATTCAACGACAAAGTCGTTTATTACTCGACGACTTCCTCCTTTTTTGCTACGTTTATTTATACGTCATGGCTTACATTGCCTTTAGGTAGGAGCACCATTTTTTTCAACTAGTGTCCCTGACAACAATAATCCCCACCGATAAAAACAAAATTTGTGAATGAAGACAAATTTAATTGATTGATTTCTCAACATACATACGAGGTTTATTTTGACGGCTAAGGTTTTGTGAGACATGGTTTATAAGTTGGATATGAAAAAAAAGACCACTTAAGCAAAAACAATAAAGCAAAAAATAAATAAAACGGGATCCCTCCAATCACCGGCGTGTAGCCGATGACCAAAGTATAACAAATTTTTAGTGGTGGATCTAACCTAAAGCTCGGATACCATGTAAGACAATGAAAACTCCGTATGTATAATCTTATTAATGACCATTATTTATAATGGTAAAACCCTAATACCCAAAACCCACAAACTGGGCTTTGGCTTAATTATCCACTAATACTCTCCTGCAGTCTGAGCGGCGAAATCGCGAAAGCTCGGACTGGAGTAGTAAACTAGAAAAGAAGAAATAAAGCAAAACAAAACATTAACGTAATAAAAAAACGAATCGGCTCGTGACCGAAGCACGAACAACAATATAAGATTGTGTGGATTCGTGACCTTAGCACAAATCACCAACACAAATCACGATTGTGTGGATTTGTGATCTTAGCACAAATCACCAACACAAATAACAATCGTGTGGATTTGTGACCTTAGCACAAAGCACCAACACAAATAACAATCGTGCGGATTTGTGACTTTAGCACAAATCACCAATACAAATAACAATCGTGTGGATTTGTGACCTTAGCACAAATCACCAACACAAATAAAAATTAAAAAAAAACAACGATAACTTTCTTTTATTAGATGCTTAAATAATAATAATAAAACCAAGCTTATTCTTAGATCCCTGGACAAAGGTTGCTTGACCAGTTAGCAACACCCTTTAGGAACCACAAACCAATCTCCTTCCTTGACATCCACAACCTTAACAGAATCAACAGATCTAGCTTTGAGAAACACCAACATCCTTTTACAAATCTCCAGACTATTAAATTGCAATATCACGTGCCCCTGAGCATGCACTTCACCATTCCCAGTAGCTTTGAAATCATCTTGTGACACATTCATCAGCTTTAGTAACAAGAGGCGAAACGACTTCACGTTGTTATTGTGTGACATATTTAATTTTGAGAATTGGTGTATGGAGATTAAGTGTTAGCATATATTCTTTATGTATGAACCGGAGGGAGGGATTTGAAGATATCTTATGGATCGATATTTTTAGAGATGGAGAAGCTTAGGGTTTGGTCTCTGATACTATGTTAGACAACGATAAAACCCGTATGTATGTAAGACAATAGAGATTATTATTGATTGAATGAGTTACATATGTGAGATAGCGTGTCTATTTATAATAAATAGATAGCTTCGATAATAAGCAACATCAAACCTAAATCTAATGAACCACAAGCCCACACTCAAGCTTGAACCAATAACATAGTCACCTAACAAAACAATGCATAGATTGAACAAGTTAGGTCACCCGCGCTCTGCTGCGGGATGTTTGGCGGCCGGTGTTTTCGGTTGGACGTGTTAGAAAGTATGTTTTTGTAAAAAAAATAAAAATTAACGGTCGTTAAGCAACGACCGATTTAAAGCACTGTTTTGGTGCATTCTAAAAAAAAACTAACGGTCGACCGCTAGTGGGGAAATGGGTATTTTATAAAAAAAAATAAAATGAGGGCAGTTTTCGTAATTTAACACATAGTGCGAGGGGGTATTTCGTAAATATTTGAGGGGCTATTTCGTAAATAAAAAAAGGAACGGGTCGGGGCGTGGTTAGTTCTATTGTTATTCATAAAAAAAACAGACCGATGACTCAAAAAGTGCGAGAGAGTATTTAAAAACAAAACATTTTTTTTTTCTAAAAAAAAAACCGATCGCGACAGGGTATGGTTGACCGGCGTATTAAATGCACCTACGGTAAACCCGGTGGCATTAATGGACACTAAATGCGCAATACTGGCCATTTAATGTCATGCTTTAAAAAATGTTACGGACAGTTCATAAAAAAAAAAGACCGATGACTTTAAAAATATTTTCTTAGGTGCGAGATGGGAGTATTTAAAAAAAGATAGAAAAGTGGCTTTTTTTTTCAAAAAAAAAAAAAAAAAAAAAACCGATCGGACCGGGTAGGGTTGAGCCGGCATATTAAATGCACCCCGGTCAACCCGGTAAAAAAAAGGAAAATTTTATCTTAAAATTTTTTTGAGGAAAAAAAGTTTACTTTTAAAAACTTTTTGAGGGAAAAAAAGGCAAAAAAATGATAAAAAAAAAATATTCATAAAAAAACAGACCGATGGCTCCGACAGTGCGAGAGGGTATTTCGAGGAAAAAAAAAGGAAAATTTTATTTTAAAATTTTTTTAGGAAAAAAAAGAACGGGACGATTAGCGGAGCGCGAGGTTTGATGAATTATGACAAGGGTGCTACTATTGGTATCTACTGGCCCGTTAAATAGTATAAAAATGTACAAAACATGTTTTTTTTCTGGTTTACAGTGCAACACAGTTTTTTATCAGTTTATGTTCTGTACTTTTTGACAGTTTATTATTTTTGACTTGTTAAACATTATAATTTTTTTTCCGTATTATGCGTTTCACTGTTTTATAATATAAACAAAATTAAAAAATAAAAATTAAAAAAAAAGGAAAAAACCAGAAAAGATACAAACTTCTAAACAAACATAATATTATAATGATCGGGTATATATGGATGATATGGACCTAGAAGGCAAAAGATATTGTTGGTCACATTTGCAAGTCAACAGTGATAGA
Organism: Tanacetum coccineum; assembly: GCA_026074375.1. NCBI lineage: Eukaryota > Viridiplantae > Streptophyta > Magnoliopsida > Asterales > Asteraceae > Tanacetum > Tanacetum coccineum. The sequence continues at coordinate 5,957 of BQNB010061163.1, read as the reverse complement.
TTTTATATTTTAAACTCGTCTTATATGAGTAAGAACAAGCACAGTTGTCTGCGCGTTGCTGCGAGGCGGTGTTTTTTTGTCATAGATGTGGGTGTTTTTTTTAAGCATGATTGTCCGCGCGTTGATGCGGGACGTTATTTTTTTTTTTTGCGGTTTTATTTTTCCGGTCTCATGTTTAATAGTTTTTTTTATATGGGCTTATGTGTTGGGCGTCATGTCGTGGGTATTTTTTGATCTGAATAAATCTATATATTTTTTTCTTATTTTGTGTTGAGCAATTTTTTTTATTTTTTATTTTGTGCGGGTTTATTTTTTCGGTCTCATGTTTAATAGTTTTTTTTATATGAGCTTATGTGTTGGGCGGGCGTAATGTCGTGTGTATTTTTTTATCTTAATAAATCTATATATTTTTTTCCTATTTTGTGCTGAGCAATTTTTTTTAGATGGTTTTTTTTTTCGGTCTCATGTTTAATAGTTTTTTTTATATGGGCTTATGTGTTGGGCCTCATGGCGCGGATATTTTTTGATTTGAATAAATCAGTAATTTTGTAAAAAAAATTCTATTTCGTGCCGAGCAATTTTTTTAATTTATTTTTTAAGTTGCCTACTTAAACACAAAAGAAAAAGTTAAATGGGCCGGCCCAAAATGGCAGCCCAATTGGCCAGTTACTGTAGCTACTGTAGCATATTTTTTTATCTGAATAAATCAGTAATTTTGTAAAAAAAATTTATATTTTGTGCCGAGCAATTCTTTATTTTTATTTTTTAAGTTGCCTACTTAAACAAAAAAAAGTTAAATGGGCCGGCCCAAAATGACAGCCCAATGGGCCGTGTTTATAAGTATGTAGCATAGTGTTAAAACGAAAGTAGTTTTAAACCCTTTTTTTTAGTATTGTATATAATAACAAATAAATATTAGTCCAATAACCATGTCTTGTCCTCTAAGTTTGAACAATTTTGCGTTCAAAGAATAACAACTTGATTCTCCGTTCTCAACATCTTTGGTTACAACCACGAAATTCTACCCAAAATACGTTACCAACGTGTACTGTGTACACTCGACATGTCATTATTTATGTCTCCAAGTTAGTATTTCGGAATGTCTAAATTTTGTGTAACGTTTTTTTTTAACTCTAAGATTTAACAATCATCCTATATTATACATATAATCAAAAGAAAAGTGAAACGACGTCGTATCTGTCGTTTAAAACCACTATTCCTGGCTCAGCCCACACACCGTAACCTAACCCAAACGCAACAATCTCACGCCGGCCTTTTTTTTAGATATATCATCCGTCTTCTTCCACATTATCTAGAAACCACTGGACAAAAAAACCACCACTCCGTTCTATTATCTTCAGTTCCAACATCGAGAAGAGGAAAAACAACATTAGGTAGATTTTAGGGTTTTTTTCTAATATTTTAATTTTCGATTTTGATTATGTGATTTTAGCTCTTCATGGTTATCTTCACTTTGTTTTTTTTCTTGAGAAATTGAAATTAGAGCTGAGAAGGGTTTCAGCGTTTCCGAGACGTGGTCAGTTTGTTATCTTTCAATCAGGTAATCAAAGTTTGGTGCTTTTTGTTTTTTGTATTTTTTGTTTTTTATTGGAGATTTTGACTATTATGTTAGGATGACAGCAGCCTTTAGGATGATTTTTTTATATTAGGATGATAAGAATATGCTTTAGGCGAAATGATATGTTTGAAAACTAGGCTCATTGTTTGTTGTGTCTTATATTGCTTTAGAAGTTTTTTTTTTTTTTTGTAATTTTTCAGTTACGGACTTGCAGTTTGTTGCTTTTGTTCAGATATTTTTATTGTCTGCATTTATGTTAATGCGGCAGTAGTCTTTGCCGATAAGAATGGGATTTAGTCTAAACGTTTTTGAAATGCTTCCTTTATTAGCTACCAACCCATGTGTAAAAGAATAACATATGTAAACTTATACTCTGTAAAAGATAAGTAAGGAAAAGAATGATCATGTTATAGTCGTCGGAAGATGCCAAGGCAAACAGATATAGATAAAGGCTCACACTTGAGAGAGATGTGTTGAATTTGGTGAAATGAATTTGGTGCTAAAGTGATTACTCAGATATGAGATATGAGAGTCACAGGTTGACTAATAGAGTGGAAGAGTGCATCAAATTTTCGAATGTTCAATAGCAACAAATTATTGACTGATGATGGCATTTGTTTTTGTCACGTTCATAGAGGTTACTGAGGAGTGGGAAACGGCAGCGGAGACCAACGTCAAGACCAATAAACCAAGCTCAAAATGATAAGTCACAATGATGTCGACACTTCAACATGTAAGTACTTATTCAGAAACCTATTGTAACCTTACTTTCGATATCTCTTAACCAACTTCCTTAATTTGACTGCAGCTACTAAGTCACATATTCAGCATCCAGAATCCCGTCCCAAAACCAACAACACTTCAAGATGTAAGTACTTATACGCTAAACATATAGCCTAAATTTATTTACGTCTTACAAAATTTCTTTCCATTGCTCAAAAACCTATTGTAACTATTCAATTCATGTTTTAATCATGTAAGACTATCTTAATCATTCAATATGTCTTGTTGTGTGATTCTTATTTGTTCTTGATTTATCTTAAATGCTTGGCTAAACCCTTTATTGGTTACTTTTTTTATTTCTGATTGTATCAAACCTAGTAATGTTGATATTAGTGGTGTTACTTCTTTGTGATGAATTATGCATGTTAGCTTTGAAAACCCAGCTTTGTCTGTATAGTTGTTGATATGTCTAGGGTAACATGATTGTGTAGATACGATACCATCGGGTAACTGTCTTCACTAACTAACCTTGCCCCTCCTTCTATGGTTGTTCCACTTTTAATATATTTAAATATGATTTAATGTACTCTTAGGGGCCTTGTAATAGTCTTCATACTACCTTACTTGTGTGTTGCCCTAACGGAATGTTAAATAAACGGCATGTTCGTGTAATTTGTTCATGACTTAGGAAATAATTACATAGATCATCACAAGTGTGACTCAAGCACAACACTTGCGAGAAGCCAATCTAAAGAAGGTAATAATGATTTAAATGAATACAATCTTTTTATCATATTGTTATCACCATTAGCGTAGTTTATTTAGTTTAATAGCTAAAACCAAACCAACCTCTCAACTATATGACTTTACCTGCTTTCATAAAACATAAAAATACAAAAATAATCTTCTCTCAACCCTTAGAATTCTGTTAGACCGTGATCAAGCCTTCCCAACCTATTCCCCTAGAGAACGATAACAACCCCCGAGTCTTGCCTATATCTACTCTAACCTAACGGTTTAGGTCTTCTTCATACTCAGAGTTGTAAAACTTCTTGTAGAAGTCCCTTACGACAACCGCATCAAGTTTTTGGCGCCGTTGCCGGGGAATATTTAGGTTTTGATCATAGTTTAGCTTAGTTCTACTCGCTTGAATCCTTTCAAGTGAGAATTTAATTTCCGCGCCTTAGCTTTCTCGTAGTCTACGTTTTCTTCATGTTATATGTTTTGTAAATCTGTCATCATGACACGTAGCACCGTTAAAAGGTTAACAAAACTGCTCGACGAACCCGAAAGAGAATTCTGAAGGTTTAGGAGAGCCGCCTGCCATCTACAGTAGAACGAATCTCTAGCTATAGCCGGAAGAAACCTCTTTGATGACGAAACATCCACCTCCAACAACACTGGAGTCAAAGCCAACCCCTCCCAGAACCTTACATGAACATTTTCGCCCTAATCCCTTTGGTTTTCAAAACCCAATCATCCTTCCAGCCAAACAAATAAGAGGAATCATCGACGCACGTGACATCTTGTTAATTCAAGGGACATGCACATTCCAAGGATTGAGAAACGAGGACCCCCTCCGTCATGTTAAGCACTACTTAAGTATCGTCGATAACATACAAGCTTACGGATTCACAAGGGATACATCTAGGCTACGCTTCTTCCATCTCTCCCTCAAAGGAAAAGCTGCAGATTGGTTTGACAGAATATCCCCCGCTCAAATCACGACATGGGATCAGCTCGTGTTACGATTCCTTGACTACTTCTTTCCGGTAGGACGCACCTCGTCCCTTAGAGACTTAATCCTTCGATTTAAACAAGGGGATGACGAACTCATCAAAAGCGCCTGGACCCGTTTCCAAGACCTAATCAAACAGGTCCCCTATCATGGAATATAAAAATGGCTTATGGTACAAATCTCTCACGATAACATATCCTAGGAAAATCGTAGGAAACTCGACCAATTCGCTCAATTCCGCTTCGGCTCTCTCACCGAAGAAGAGGGGTAGAATCGAATTGAAGAATATGTCCAATACCAAAACGACCTGTGAGACGACATATCACCAACCATGAGCGTTTCTTCCATTTCAGAAGTAATGCGACCTACATTTAGGGGGCGTCTGAAAAGGGCTTGCAACCAAATCTCCTACCTCGAAAAACCTACTCGAGAGGTTGGGTTGAAAACCCCCTACCTAATCTGCAACTACTGCGGAGGATCCCACGAGGCTGATGAATGCAAGCAGACCAACCTGGCCGAGCAAGTTTGCTTATCCGGGGGAGACATCTACGATCATCATTCCCTTCTGAGGTTCTATCAGAACAACGATACCCTACCATGAGGGAACAACAAACATAAAGAAATAGGAGAAGATAGCCCCGAATGGATTGTTAGAAGTAAGTTTGAAGACGAGCTCGCCAACTTTATGCTCGAAAAGAAGTCCCACGCAAAAGGGATAGGAGATATGCTTAACCAACACCGTAAGGAATTGCATGAACAATTCTCCCAAATCCTCTCCACAATCAAGAAAAACGAAACTCCTAAACCTGAAGCACCAACCTTCGCCATAACAACCAGATCGGGAGTTAACACTCAAGACCCACCTTTCCCAGCTCCACCGCAATCAATATCTGCCAGCCACACTGAAGGGGCAACCGAAAAAGAAGGGCCTGAGGACACAGAACCAAGCACTATACAAGAACCCGCCCCTCGGCCGTCCATCTTCTACCAACCCTCTAAATCATCCAATCTGCCCTTTCCGTCCAGATTGAAGAAGCAGAAAAAGAATGACGAGGATGGGCGGCTTCTCTCAATCTTCAAGCAGATCTACATCAACCTTTCATTCCTAGAGGCCATGATCCACATGCCAAAAGGAGCTAAGGTTTTGAAAGATCTCCTTTCACATAAGGAAAAACTCAAAAAAGTGGCCTCCTCGGTCAAGCTTGTTCTGCTATTATCCAAAGGAGTCTACCACAAAAAGAAGGAGATCCAGGAAGCTTCACACTGCCATGTCTTATCGGACACCTAGCAGTCAAGAACGTTCATGCTGATTTAGGAGCAAGCATAAATCTCATGCCACACTCTCTTTTCCGACGATTGGGAATTTCTAAACTTAAACCGACCAAAATGAGTATTAAATTAGCCGATCGATCTATCAAATACCCCATCGAGGTCTATGAGAATCTATTGGTGAAAATAAGCAAGTTCATCTTCCCAGTTGACTTCGTAGTTTTGGAAATAGACAAAGACGAGCTAGTCCTGATCATTTTGGGGCGGCCTTTCCTCGCCACGGAAAGAGCTGTAATTGACGTTCACGAAGGAATTTTAAGTTTAAGGGTCGGAAGTGAAACCGTCGCCTTTGTTGGGATTAAAAGTCTTCATGATGATCTTGGAGTTACTGTTGCTAATGTTTGTGTTACTGCTGCTAAGTAAAACTTAGTACTGTTCATTAACTCTAATGAAAAGCATGCTAAGTAGTTAGTACTGCTAGTTCATAGTTACTACTGCTAGTGTAACTTAGTACTGCTAGTTACTACTACTAGTATATGTTAGTACTGCTAGAGTAAAATTAGTACTGTTGGTGAAGATTGAAAAAAATATTCTAAGTAGTTACTACTGCTTGTACACAGTTAATGCTGCTGGTGTATAAGTTACTAC
>BQNB010061162.1:0-33399 GCA_026074375.1 Tanacetum coccineum | reverse complement strand
TTCTGCAGGGAATGGAGCAGTATTTATAGGCAGGAAAGCCCAACGGTCACTAGGGCGGTCCCAGATATATCTGGGGGCCGCCAGGCCTATAAGGGGGTAGCCCAATAGACTACGCTCTCTTTTTTGTCTTTTTGTGAGGAATGTTGTATCTAGTATGGAACCTTCCATTTTGGGGGAGAAATTTGAATTTCAAATTTTAAGTTTTTAATAAAACTTTTCTTTTAATTAGAAAACATTTGTATAATTATTTTTGTGAAATTCTATTGTAAAAATGTGATGGATAAGAGAAAAGTATTTTCTTGATCACTAATCATGCTTAATGATTTATTTGTTCATACCTTAAGTGATTACTAATCTTAGGAATGGAATTTTACGATTAATAATTTGTAAACGTTTTTACATTTTGTTATTATTAAAATGTTGAGAGATCGAAAAATATAAATAACGTTTTTAGACATTATTTGTATTATGATAATGTGTGGTCTTGTGGTAGAAATAAAACTAGATTTATTGATAATACTTGTAGAAGGTCATATACAGATGAAGTCTTGGGTAAACAGTAAGACAGGGTTAATGTTGTGGTTATGGGGTGGCTTCTTAACTCAATTTCAGAATAATTGTTTTTGAGTCAAATTTCAAAGAAAGCTTATGAAGTTTAGAATGAATTAAAAGAAACTTTTGATAGAGTTGATGGTTCTATAACATTTAATCTACACCATAAGATTAACTCATTGACTCAAATTCTTCTGTGGCTGAGTACTTTCATAAGTTCAGCACTCTGTGGAAACAGTTTGGTGCTCTTATCAAACTTCCTAGGTGTACTTGTCATGCTGCTGAGGATTTTAAAAGGCACAGTCAACTTATGAAACTAATGCAATTCTTAATGGGCTTAGATGATTCTTATATGCAAATAAGAAGTAATATATTGTCAAGGGACCCTTTACCTGATGCTAAAGGAGCTTATGCTCTTATTTCTAGTGAGGAGTCTCACAGAGCTGTTGTTACTGGTTCAGGAGCTGGACCCTCCCAAAGGGCTCAGTCTTTTGTGTTTAACTCGAGTGTCAACAATAGGAGTGGTGTTCAGAGGTCTCAAACTTCTGGTAACACTCCAAGGCCTAACAATTTTTCAAGATCAAATAATAATAGGAATAGAAGGACTACTGGTGGTCCTGTTCTAGTGTATGAAAATTATAGGTTCAATGGCCACACTATTGACATATGTTTTAAAATAATTAGGTATCCACCTAATTTTGAAAAGAAGAATAATGGTAATCAGAATTTTAACAAAAGGTTTATTAACAATAATAATTCTGTTGGTTCTAGTTCCACCTCTACTTCTACCTTTTCTGATGAACAGATTTCAACTCTTATCTCTTTAATAAAAGAATATTCTCTTAACAATAATGAAAAAAGGGTTCAAGCCAATATGACAAGTACTATTTTTAATAATAACAGATCTTTTAATAAAAACTTTACCAAGTTTTTTTAATTCAAATATTGATACTAGACAGACTGGTATTATTTTTGACTCAGGTGCTAACCAACATCTAACTTACACTGATAAAAATTTAGTTAATGTTATTGACATTTTTTATCTTAGGATTACAGTTCTCATCCCAATGGGACAGAAGCTCTGATCACTAAGGTAGGAAGTCTCAAATTAACTAATTTTTTAACATTGTATGATGTGTTGGTGGTTCTTGAATACTCTGCCACTCTTGTATTTGTTCATAAGGTGGCTAGGGACAGTAAACTTATTGTTGGCTTTGATGAATCAAAGTGTTTTCTAATGTCTCGGGATTTGATGGATGTGAAATTAATAGGGATTGGTAAACAGGTCAATGGATTGTATTTTCTGACAATAAGAAAGGTAATATGTTTAATAATAGCAGTTTGTCTAATAATACTATTCTCAATTGGCAGAAAAGACTTGGTCATCCCTTTGATCAAGTCTTAACAGTTTTAAAAAATGACTTAGGTTTGGAAAAAACTAATACTGATATTATACCTTGTGAAATTTGTCAAAAGGCTAAGAAAACTAGAGAACCCTTTCCTTTAAGTGAGCACAAGTCCACTGGGCTTGGTGAACTTGTGCATCTTGACCTTTAGGGGCCTTAAAGGGTTGTTAGTAAGGAAGGTCATAGGTATTTTTTTACCATTGTTGATGATTTTACTAGGGCTGTTTGGATTTATTTGCTTAAGACTAAGGAAGAAGTGTTTGATTGTATCTGTGCCTTTTTTAATTTAATTAAGAACCAATTTAAACAAACTGTAAAGGTTTTTAGAAGTGATAATGGAACTGAGTTCATTAATCATAGCTTCAAAGGGTTTTGTGAAAAAAATGGCATTATACATCAAACATCTTGTTTCTATACTCCTCAACAGAATGGGATTGTGGAAAGGAAACATAGGCATCTGCTTAATGTTTCCAGATCCCTTCTATTTCAGGGGGAATTCCTCTTAACTTGTGGTCTGAATGTGTTCTTACTGCTTGTTATTTGATTAACAGGTTGCCCAGTTATGTGCTAAGGGAAAAAGTCCTTATGAGCTTGTTTTTAATAAAAAAAACCTTCTTTAAAACATTTAAGGGTTTTTGGGTGTCTTTGTTTTGCTACTATTCTTAACAATCATGATAAGTTTAGTAGTAGAGCTGAGAAGTGTGTTCTTATTGGATATTCTTCTTTTAAGAAAGGATATAAGTTGTTTAGTCTTGAAAGGAAGCAATTTATTTTTTCAAGGGATGTTAATTTTTTTGAAAAAAGTGTTTCCTTTTAAGATTAAACACAGTTCTGTGAAAAAAACTAGTCAGGACTTGAATCGTGTTAATTTCTTTGATGAAATTGTTCATGATGGTCCTGACACATCCTATGATGATAATGTTCTAAATGCTCATGATCAGAGTGATGGTGGCAACTCTCCTGAACTTAGCAGTCCAACTTTTGACCAGGTTGAGGATGATTTGGGACATCCTCAAGGTTCCAATGGGTCTGCTAGTAAAGATGAGATGGTTGCAACCTTTGATCTTAATATTGCATTATCTGAGGATGATGTTCTTAACTCTCTAAACACAAAACATGTCCAAAATGTTGATAATCAACCTTTGAGAAGGTCTGAGAGATCATCTGTTTTTCCAAATAAAGATAATGAATATGTTGTTGATTCTAAAGTCAAATATGGTTTTGAGAGCTATGTTGGATATTCTAATCTAACTTCTAAAATTTTTTGTTTTATAAATGAGCTAAACAAAGCTTTTGAACCTAAAAACTATTAGGAAGCTTGTAAGGATCAGCACTGGGTTGAGGCAATGAATAAAGAGATGGATGCTCTTTATAGGAATGATACTTGGGAAATAACTGACTTACCTAAAGATAGAAAATCTATAGGTGGGAAGTGGGTGTTTAAGAATAATATAAATCTAATGGTGAAATTGAAAGGTATAAAGCTAGATATGTTGTCAATGGTTACAATCAAAAGGAAGGTATTGACTTTGATGAAACATTTTCTCCTATGGTGAAAATTGTTACTTTTAGATGTGTGATTAATCTTGATGTGCAAAATAATTGGGTCTTGTACCAGCTTGATATTAATAATGCTTTTCTTTATGGTGATATGCATGAGACCGTTTATATGGATTTACCTAAAGGGTTTTATAGTCCTAATGATAAAAGTGTTTGTAAATTGAAAAGGTCTCTTTATGGTTTAAAGCAAGCACCAAGGCAATGGAATGCCAAATTGACTCAAACTTTGTCTGAAAATGGGTTCAAGAAAAGCAAAAGTGATTATTCTCTTTTTACCAAATCTGAGAATGGAAACTTTATTGCTTTGCTTGTGTATGTTGATGATATTATTGTTACTAGGAATAATGATGTTGAGATTCAAAAATTCAAAGAGTTTCTAAGAACCAAATTTCAGATTAAGGACTTGGGTAAACTCAAGTATCTTTTGGGAATTGAGGTTCTTGAGACTGATCAAGGGCTCTGTTTGTCTCAAAGAAAATATTGTTTGGCTTTTTTAAGTGAGTTTGGGCTTTTAGCTTGTAAGCCTTCTGCTACTCTTTTGGAGCAGAATTTGACTATAACTAATGAGCCTACTGAGGTTGATAAGGTGTTGGATAACATTACTGAGTATCAGAAACTTATTGGAAAATTGATTTACTTGACTCATACAAGACCAGATATTTCATATTATGTTCATTGTTTGAGTCAGTTTATGCATAAGCCCTTGAGATCACATCTTAAGATTGCTTTGAAAGTATTGAGATACTTAAAAGGGAATCCTGGTAGAGGGGTTCATATAGTCAAGCAACCCAAAACTTCTCTTGAAGCTTTTGTGGATGCTGACTGGGCTAAATGCCTTGTTACCAAGAAGTCTGTTACAGGATTTTGTGTCAAGCTGAATGGTTCTTTGGTCTCTTGGAAAAGCAAGAAACAAAATACTCTTTCTAAATCATCAGCAGAAGCTAAGTATAGGGCTATGGCCTTTATTACTTCTGAAGTTACTTGGATTTTGAAAGTTTTAAAAGATCTTAACTGGGATCAAGTTTTGCCAGTAAATCTGTTTTGTGAGACTCAAGCTGCAATTAAAATTGCAGCTAATCATGTCTTCCATGAGAGAACTAAACACTTGGAAATTGAATTACACTTTGTGAGAGAAAATTTTTTATCAGGGGTTATTAAAACTTCAAAAGATTAATTATGTAGTTCAACCTGCTATTATTTTTACAAAAGGGCTTGATAAGAGTCAGCATGAAAATCTGGTTTTAAAACTTGGGATGGTTGATATGTTTCAGGTTCAAGTTAATGGGGGATGTTAAAATGTATCTTGATCCTGGAACAAAACTACAGGGACTAATAGTGTATTGTTTTATTCATGTTTTAGTGTTTTTCTTGTTTGGAGCTCAAATGAATGGAGCTGAATTCTTGAAGGGCTAAAGCTAGACACTTGAAAAAGTGAATGCTATATAAGCTGGAGCTGCAGCCGATTATCTCACTTTTCACTTTTATATATCTCTCTCTCAAAACCCAAATTGTTCCACTCTCTTGATTTCGGTTACTAAGTGATCTTCTTGATCTCTTTGTTCTTGTTTTTTTTTTTTTTTTTTTTTTATTTTTTTTTTTTATTTTTTTTTTTTTTTTTTTTTTTTTTTTTTATTCTTTTTTTTTTTTTTTTTTTTTGTTTTTTTTTTTTTTTTATTTTTTTTTTTTTTTTTTTTTTTTTTTTATTTTATTGAATTGTAAAACTATTATCAATTTAGATAATAGAGTTGTACCAGAATAGCTGTGACAACTTATAGTTTGATTGAGATCAGATTTGAGATTGTTGTTTAATCTTCTTGAATTGAGATTCAATAAGTTATTATTGTTTTTAATAAGAATTTTTACAGTACATTGACATTAAAAGAGCAATAAGCCAAAAATATACTTTTGTGAAGTATGTATATTTAATTCCTACATGTTAAGAAAACCAATTCATAAGTTATGAGAATCTTAAAGTACACCAAGTAATATGCAGTATGTTATCGTCTGAAAATTCTTCACATGAGGAATTACATATAAAAGATTACATTAAACCAAAGCATTAATAAAGCAAGATATGCCTTGGGTAACTGAATATTAATAAAAACATTACTTTGTCGTCTATAATTAGTATCATATTTGTTCGACGCCATATATGTTGCTCGTGTTAACCATCGAATTAAGCTTTCTGGCGATGATGATCAAGGTATGATTTAATGGTGTTTGTGATGATAATGTATATGTAGAATCAGGAGACATGTTTTGTAGATAAATGCAGGTTTGAAGTAAGTGATAAGATCGGTGCTTTAGAAGATATCACCATGTCATGTCTATCCGAATTTGGGATTTAGAAACATAACAATAATAATTTAATTATTTTTTAATTATTACCTAATTAGGAAAGTTCCAAAAATCTCGACTAATAAGGAAAGTTTCAAAAATCTCATGTCAAAAAGCATTTTGCTTTATTATATAAAAGATTACTCGTAATATAATAATTTAGTCCACATATTTTAAATAAAAGTTCATAATTGTTTGGATGCAATAATATATAGAATCTAATAAGGAATGTAAGGTTTTTAGTTTTTCACATTAGACACTAATCTTCACAAAGTTACTCCCACCTTTTCTAAGTCTTCATTTTTTATGTTTTTGACACTTATACTTTTATGTTTAATTTTCTTTCTTTCACTATATAAAAACGTGTGGTGAATTTTTTTTTGCTAATTTTGGAAATATTTTTGCTTTTCTAATTTTCTAATTAAAAATATTTAAGAAAAAATAATATAATAGTTTCTTAATGATAAATGATTTATTTTTTTAAAATACGAAATTCCCACTTAACATTTTCCTTTACTATATAAAAGATTCAAATTTTACCCGAATCCATTATTTGTGTTGTCATTTCTTCATATTCGTCATGTTACTAGCTTATAAAATGTCGTTTTGATAGTTCTCAGGACTCGTTACAAAATTCTCAAATTTTAAACATTAACTGTTTGATAAGATGTGTGAATGAAATATTTACCAAAAAAAAATCTTAATTGTTTCATTTTAAACGTTGATGAAATCTCTGGAAGAGTGGGGTTTTTTGGGTTGGATTCATATGATTATACGCACGCACTCCAAAAGAAGTTATAATGATGCACATATCTAAATCTTAATTGTTTCATTTTAACGTGAGTGATTGGTGTTGTTTGATTATGGACACTCATGTATATGATCATATCTAGACACTCGTGTACATACGGGTGAGCAAAACGGACCGCGGACCGGACCGGATCAAGAAACCGGACGGACCGAACCTATTTCGGTCCCGTCCTCAGTCCATCATTTTCTTTATTTTCGGTCCGGTCCGGTCCGGTTCGATCTTACAAAAAACCCGGCAATTATGCCTTGTTGGACTGGACCGGACCATTTCGGTCCGTTGTTTTGGACAAGGTCGGTTTCGGTCCGGTCCGGTTTTCGGACCGTGAGCACCCCTACATGTAAATGTACCCCTTTCTTTGGCCGTTCCGTCATCTTCTTATTGTATCTTGGTTCTGCAGGTTTGTACGCGTGCCAAAAGTGAACAGTCGTCAAAATTTGGCACCTAAGAAAGGTACATTAATATTGCAAAAGATTAATAATCAATCAAATGCAGAAACCTTGCAAACACCCTAGTGTAAAAACCATGGTTCACAGGGTATGGCGTCGCTAAGGCCTTGTAAAGGAATGAGGCGTGACCTCCACGCTACGCAATAGACCAAGGCGTCGGCTTAAGGCATGACGTGAGATGAGAAGTGAAAAAACGTGATAAGCCGTGATGCGTGAAGGCTTTTTTTTAATTCAATTTCGATAAAAATTGTTTTTTTATAAAAATGAAAAAGATTACATGCAAAGATAGTTTCTTGACTTTATTCCTTATGTATGACACTTTGAAATATTATATAGATGCATAAAATTATAAATAATTTCATATTTTATGCCGCTTTATGTCACTCCTTAAAAAACGTCATGACTCGCCATGGATCCTAAGGCGTGAGGTTTGGCCATGTCGACACGCCACGCCTCACGCTATTTATAACCATGCTAAAAACACATAATGCTACTATTAATGTGTTAAAGACTTGATTTCTGTTCTCAGTAATGTCGGATTATAAAGATCGCTATCATATATGGTGTCTTGTTACTTGGTCAATAGTTTTTGGTAAGTTCTTGCAGGATTTCAAGATCCAAAACATACTTGCTTCGTCTGATGTCAAATTTCCCATATGACTCGAAGGGCTTGCATTCTCTCATGGTGCTTTCTCGAGTGTAAGTCCACGTTAAATATAGTTTGATTCACTATTTTTAGCAAGTGACAGCAAAGCATATATAAACCAATCCGTGTATTTGGTTTTCCGTTAGGTTTTGGTTTTCGTCATGACTTCATTTGGTGGATTGGTAGAGGGTTAGTATGAGGCCTGAAAATATTTCCCTATCTTTCGCCTGGATAAATTCCCGCGAGTGAAGCAAACATAACACGGAAATTTGTTCTTACTTTAACTGAGATTTATGGTATGTATATATTCGCATCAATCTCGTTTGTATTATTTCGCGATAAAAAACAAACAATATTTTTCCGGGGGTATGCAGGTAGCTAAAAAAATAAACTCACGTTCTACCGTAATTTCCTACTATATATGGGGACAAGGCATGAAATATTTCATGATACTAGACATGGTGTACATGACAACTTAATGCTTGACTGTAAATTATGACTCAAGAGGGCAATATCGGACACATTTTGTACTCTTGCACTTACAGTGTCAAAGTCGGGGGTGTATTTTGGACATTTACGGAACTCCTTGAAACGGTTTCCTACAATTTGCCCTCTTTTCATTTATTCATTTCAACTTATCATTTCAACAACCTACTCTCCGCCATACAAACATTTTCCTAATTAAACGTATTTCATTATTCATTTTCGGACGCCCCTCCAGTGCTTTGATTACGAGACCCATCGTCGCCAACTTCGGCTTCACAAAACCATGTGAAAGATAATCTCACTTGTGAGAATGAGGGTGCCCCTCAGAAGGTAAATAAGCAATCCCCAACGGCTCCGTGAAACTTGCATTTGTTGAATGTTAGGGTATATAAAACATTTATTGATAAAGAATTGGAGTATTGCTTCCTTTTTAGTGTTAATTTCACGTACTGACATGCTTCAGTGTATTTATCCTTACCCATGCCCAATTTGACATTGCAGGTTGAGAGTAAATACTTCGCAAGTGAAACATTCAACAACCAAGTCGTCGTGAAATACTTTGTTAGATTACATGGTCACGCTCTCATATACCAATTTTGATCATTTGCTTAAAAGTATCAGGTAAATGCACAAGTTTAAGTCTTTGTTGAACACGTAACCAATTTGTTGGGTAGACTTTTTTTTGTTTTGAATGTTGCTGAAGGAATAAAAGTTGTTACGAGTAAGTTGGCATCAGTATACACAACCAAACACCCCTATAGAACTCATTGCAACAACCCCAACCCCTCCCCATGACCAGGATGAAGATGCAGATATCCAACACCAGAAGTAAAGGGTAAATTTTATAAACGCTTATAATGAAATAAAATTAAGCATTTTCTTTTGTGCAAACCTTCTTCTATTAGAAATCACGGCCATGACCCGTTCGATTGTGATTTTTTTAATGACGTGGCTATTATGTCATTTTTCGTATCTATTAAATAATGGCCGCACAGCTACGAAATAACCGGATTATGATAAATGTAGCTGTGTTATCAGAAATGTTTTGTTGTTTGGACTTTTAGAAATAACCATGCATGATTTGAGGAACATGACCTACTATGTAACATGAAATTTGTCACCTAAATGTGACATCAGTTACTTATATATCATTGCTTATTCATGTTAGACCGGGTTAAGCCTTCTTTTGATTGGAAATTGTGATACATAGCCTCATTTTTTTTTGCTGAAATAACAAATATTGGTCTACATAGCACGTTCAACTTCAGAAACTTCTATAAATGAATATGGTAGAAATAAGCAAATCCAAATGCTATCTTAAGTGTAGATATAAGCAACTTAAATGTACTTGCAGCGTAAATAAACAATCCCAAACGCTCGCGTAAACTGCTTTTGTTTTTATTTTGAGGTAAAATAAACAATTTTGATATAGAATTGGAAAATTGCTTCTTTTTGAGTGTTAATTTCATGTACTGACATGCTTTAGTGCATATTTTCTTTCATACACAACACTACTAACATGCTTTAGTGCATATTTTCTTACCCAAAGCCCAATTGACATTGCAGGTTAGAAGTAAATACTTCGTCAATTGAAACATTCAACAACCAAGTCATCATGAAATATTTTGTTAGATTACGTGGTCAACTCAACTGTTATCTGTGAATGCTCTCATATACCAATGCTGACCAGTTGCTTAAAAGTATCAGGTAAATGCACAAGTTTAAGTCTTTGTTGAACATTTAACCCATTTGTTGGATAGAATATTGTTCTTTGAAAGTTGTTGCATGAATAACAATTGTTACAAAGTTAGCATCATTATGCACAACCAAACACCCCTATAGCACTAACAACCAAATACCATCTATAGAACTCCCTGTAGCAACCCTTACCCCTCCCCTAAGCGTAATCAAAACAAAGTTTTTGCATCATAGCACAACCAAACATTCTATGCAACTCACACCAGCATACTACATCCCTTTCTTTTTTACAATCGAAAATCCATATGACCTATATTGGGTGGTAACCACGTCCCTTTCTATTTACAATCGAAAATTCATATGACCCATATTGGGTGATAACTGATAACCATTGTAAACATATTTTTTTTGTAACTTTTCCTCCACAATTGGGTATGGGTTACGGTGGAACACACAATTTTTCAAAGTTATTACTGATTATTGTAGTTCAATGCTTATGATCTCGAAGATAATAATATCTTACAACAAAAACTGTATTTGGTTATAGTGTTTCTTGATATACATATATTTCCTCTTTAATGCTTCCTAAACTCTACATTTGAAAATATAAAACAAGTGTATTTATTTATGTCACCGTCTTCTTACAAGTAGCAACTCAAAGTTTGTCATCTCTAATTTTAAATAAAGATTGTGATGGAGCTGGAACAAACCCATTAGCAGAAGAGTAAAAAGCTTTGATATATGTTAGAGAGATCCCAGATGTGGTTGCTTATTTTATATTGTTGTAGGTCGCTTTAATTTTATTATACGATTATACATTTGTGCAAGACCTTTGCGGCAAAATCCAAAAACAGGAAGTAGAAGAGCTAAAAGTCTTATATAAGTAATTAGATGCAAGAATGCCGATTTTAACGGAGAAAAAATTAAGATGCCGAGAAAAGAGCCGAACACCTTTAAGAATCAACTCGAAGGTTTTTGTTCAGATTAATAAAAAGGTTAGAGACATAATTTAACGCATTCGTGTAAAAGAATGATGGTTTGATTCATTAATGTACATGTGTATGTATGCCTTTAAGAAACTTGATTGTTTATGATCTAAATTGTTACAATGTAATTTTTTTGTTTATAATTGAAGAAAAGCTCTCCAGTATAGAGGCCGAGAAGGCAAGTGCTTTGTGCCTTCGTCAGCACGCACTGACCATCTCAACTACCGGGAAATCCTTATCTGAAAACCGCGAATGTAACAACTCGTGCATTACACGCCCTTTTAAACTATAGATATATAATAAAATAAACAAGTTTTAATTTTTACTACTACAGTTAGGCAAGTCAACCAAGCTTGCGCCTGATGGAATTGTGTGGGATGAAATATTTACTACTGCAGTTAGACTTACTGATATTACTATGAGAAACAATGTATTTTGGCAAGTACGTTGTAGTGCCGAGTATTCACGTATAATGATCGATCATTATACTTTGGGAATTAGTAATGTAAATATGTTATGTAACTATAAGTAATGTCACTATTTACATTGATGCTCTTGAAATTATGTTAAGAGCACTATGTTGCTTCAAATAAAACAATAGTGATTATGGATTCATAGTCATTTGGCCTAATAAAGCGAAGTACCCATGTGGTTTATAAAGAAGTTTTTTTATAGGCGTTAAATGTATGATGTTCACTTTGTTTTGTTGCTACAATCTTTCATATAACAAATTCACATTTAAGTCATTCTTCACTCGGTAATTATACGCATGAATTCTTATAAACTCAAGAGGCTAGTCAGCCTATTCGGACAGGCCATGAAGCTATTGTACCAAGTCCAACATTACAGTTTTATCATAGATGATGAGACGCATGGCGGAGCCAGGATCTTGGAATATAGGGGGCAAAAAAAATTTCTTCGAAAATAGCTCCAAAAACCGCAGCTTTTTAGTAGCGTTTGTAGCAGTTTTTTAACAGCTTTTAGCGCATTTTTAGCATCATTTTAGCAGTTTTTCAACAACTTTGTTGATATTTAAGTAGTCTTAATCGGAGGCAATTTGAGATTTTGGATGGGGGCAAGCTAAAATATAAGACCATAAAATACAATCTTGCTCTAAATTTTTTTTTTATCCCGCCAGTTTATATAAATCGGGGCAGACAGGCGGCCCACCAAAACCCTATCTATACACAGCCCTCGCCCCAGGATGAGACAACTAATACTGTATTTTATATGTATAGTTTGCTGGAGAGCAGCAGTCTCATGTGCATGGGCAATTTATGGTAAACCCTGAAATATAACAAGTGGCTATCATCATATTGCTTATGCTTTTTAACATGCATGCTGAGGAGGAGAAAACCAAACACCAACACCACCATAACTTTTGCTTTTCCCTACTCACTTCGCAGAATTGGGCTGAAACTTTGTAAGAAGTATTATTTCGTCTTTAAATTTTTTAGCATATTTTTTGTTTAAGCAACCGCTTCTTAGCTTTTCAATAATATTAACATTATGCTTTCCTAACATTTGTTTCATTATTATGCGTTTTTCAACTTTCAATAATATTACAGATCTATGCTGTCCTAAAAAACCAAAAATTTCCGGGGGATGCAGAGTAGCTAAAAAAACTAAACTCTCATCTCTGTACATAGGGAAACAAAAAGTAACTTAAAAAATTTGTAGCAGCCAACAAGCCTCAGTCGACGATCAACCACAAGTCGATACAAAGTAAAACAACCAAAACTGATTCTAAAACCTTGAAAGAAACTTGTATTGCAAATACCTTATCTCCCACCCTGTTTTTCTAGCTCGTTTGTCAAAGTACAAAGCACAAAAACATAACTCCTATGAGACTATCGTACACTCGATCTAGATTTACTCTGAATTCTCTTCGTGTCGATCCTCGTAAACTCGAAATCATCTAATATGCATTGCTTGCTAGAATGATCTTTAAATATTTTGATCACTTGCAACCCATGTTCTAACTTCACCTGAATACATACGCATAAGATCCCTTAAACATTATTCACCAATGGTTTTATTTAGTAGATTAATAAAGGGAAACAAACTTTACAAGCAAATATACCTCTTGGGTGTCCCTGCTATTGGTTACGGGGATGTTCTCGGTTAGTATTAGAGGGTGTGATCGTGCTTCAACACAGCTGTTTTGCACTGTCTTTAACAATTGCCACTTAACAGTGGAAACAGTCGCATCCTTTGTCACTTGTTGACAGTATTTCCAAGCTTTTTGTTAAATCTACTGGATCTCCTTCCATTTCAGCAACGCCCACAATTTGGTACACTGGTATTGACCTGTAAATATCAAAGTCAGTGATGATCTTGAAAGAGAAGGTCCTTATGTAGTAACGGAAACAAGCTTACCGGGGAAAAGAAAGGAAAAAACCTGGAAGTTGGACCAGACTTTTGTTGTGCCTCTGGTTATGCGGCATCACAAGCTTCTTGTTTCCCACTTTAGTGTACTCGCGACCAAACATTATTACTGATGGCTCTTATGAACATCATCGCACTCACTATACGTGCTTAATGATAAAGAACTTGGCATCTTCATAAGTGTCGGGAAATTCCGTCTGGTTGTATTGCTCCCGGTCTGGGGCAGCACTCACTTTCTCTTTCTCAACAACGTCAATATTTGGCGAAGTTCCATTTGGTCCCTTGATAGTGACTTGGGTCGGGACCTTTTGGCTCTTAATGATCCTGGCTCTAGGCCCTCTGTTAAGTTCATTCAGACCATCACTGTTTTCATTGCCGTAACCAAAAAGAAAACCAGTTCCCTCTTCCTTCTAGAGTTTTTACTTGTTGTCCACAGTTCAACCAAACGTTTGTTACTATTTGTGAGCCATAAGTACTAGAAAATAAATAAAACCAATACGAACCGGGATCGTAGGTGCTCCTTGTACTGACCGTATAATTTTGTTGGATACATTCTTTTCAATTATCCACTTGCAGCATTTATCCAGACATTGGTCTTTGGAACTCTGCAAAAAACGAAAAACTGCTCAACACCAAACAGAAATAACAATTTACTTTGAGAGAATAAACATAAGCTTTAAAACAATAAAACTGTACCACAATATGGAGAATTTGTTGTGCGGAAATTTGATTTTTTGGTGCAAACCATTTGCATTTGACAATAGGCGGTGGTGTTGTTGGTTTTGGTCCTAGCTAGCCCATTAGAATTTATCGAGCTGTCTACCATGGATAGCGGGATTGGACTTCCATCAATAACCATTATCGTGGCAAACTTGGGTACGTGCTTTTCGCATCCCCTGTTAATAGCGGAACCATTTGAGTTAAAAGGCCTGAATTCTGATACGCTGCTGTCTCACGGGACCCTTGTTTCATTGCCAGTAGGTGTCCAGGGCAAGGCTGGGATGACGGCACCTGAGGCTTTTAGACACTGTCGCCTTTTGGGGTAGGACGGTGTGGTTTGGTTCATTGGTTGGAAATAACTTTGGGTATTTTGGTTAATGCTGTGCTCATAGAGCTGCCGTCTTGACCCGAGTGTTGCGTCGGATGGGATACAGCAGGTGAGTACGGTGGCATATGGTGCGATAACTGTAAACCAGGATACATAAGTGACCCATTTCTACCCCATAAACACCCTGGGTAAATTTAACACAAAATTGTTCCACCATCACATAATTTACATAAATTAGTCAACTTTAGATACGCTCCTATCACAGATTTAATTTGAAAATATATGTTCTTACGTGAGTACATTGTACATCTCCGTCGCAGGTGTTCATGTATCTTGAATAGTCCTCCCAATCGCTGGTAGTACCATCATAACCTAAAACAAAAATATCATTAACAAATCGTCTTATATCAAACAAATATACACTTTCGGTAAGCGTATACATTTATAGCAATAATGATGTTTTATAAAGTATAATATGATATGTCGAAGTATTGAATTACCAGGATAGTAATAAGCAGGAGGAGTATAAGCATTGGGAAAATACGCCACGGTCGGATCTGCATAATCGGGTATAATTGGAGTAAGGGACCATATCAATATGGTTGACTTTGACCTTCCCATTGACACCGGAGGTCAAACTGGAGGGGCTCAAAGTACACAGAAAATCAATATCTAAACAATCTCAGAGATATTAAACAAACCGTAAGCGTTACATAATGCCACATGAAGCTAACACTCACCTTCTTAGCAGCCTCTGAGACTTCCAAAGTCTTGGATTGCGAATCGATTGAAAGATTCTTTAGCAAATCAGCAGCTTCTGTAGAGAAATGAATTAAGGATATCCAGTTTTTTTCAAATTTTGTTTACCATTATCGAACTATTAGCTAATAAATCAAAACTCCTTTAAAAATCAATAGTTAAACGCAACCATAAACTTAACTTTAAATTCTCAATAACAAATTAATACTCTACTTTTAGACTAATTATCTCATAAATCAAATTAAAAATAGGAAACAGTTTAAATCCAACATCAAGCAAAATCTTAGCTTTAAAAAAATCATACTCATTTTTAAATCCAATTACTAACTTTTTAAATAACCCTATAAAGTTTAAAACTTTGAATTTAATCAAGCAACAATTATTAGCTAATTAATCATAAACCCAATACAGAAATCACAACTTTAATCCAATCAACAAAAAATCTCAGCTCAACATAACCAGTTAACTAACTTTTAACTAACTACACATAAATCCAATAAAAAAATCAAAAAAAATCTCAATCCTTCTATCAATAAGTATTAACTAACTATCATAAAACCCAAGTAACTTGTAGCTAATTAAACACAATACCACATACCAGATATTCAAATCTTTAATCCAATTAACTAATCTTTTAACTAATTTAATCATAAACCCTACCCAATAAATAAAATCAAATCTTTAATCCACAAACAAGCAAAAATCTCAGCTTCATAATCATACAATTAACTAACTTTTAACTTATTATCATAAACCTATATAAAAATCAAATTCTTTCTTTAATCACAAACCTTAATCAAACCAATAAAAAACCTTAAACAATTAACTAGAAACAACAATTTCAGCTCAAATAATCCAAAAAAACACAGATCCAATGAAAAAGAACAAAACCCAATTGAAAAAAGCTAAAAAGGATACGATCTGCAGAAGGAGCAACAGATGCCATGATTGGAAATGATAGATTTGAAGATCTTGATAGATAGATAGATATAAACCCTAATTAAAAATTGGGGTTTTTTTTCAAAATAAAAAGGGGAACCCTAAATATGGAAAGAGAAAGAATAGTGATGAATGAGCCGCCACAAATGAAGTGAGAGAAAGAGAGAAGGGTTTTGAAGCAAGAGGTTTTGAACCATTTAAAAAGTGGTGATTTTAGTGATTCCACATCATCAGTTGTTCTTCTTGTTGGACTATTTGGTACCTGTGGTTTGAATATTTGTGTCTTTTTTACACATCTGTTTTGGTTTGTTAAACGGATAACAACAATGTTTTAAAACTCAGGTAGATTTGATCGGTTGAATTGAGAACCGGCTAAAAGATTGGGTCGAATGTGATTGAGTTTTTGCTTGTTTAAGAACTGAATTAAATCAACGGTTTTTATTGACCCGAGTCAACCGATTTGATAAACTTGATTGGTTCACGACTTTTGTGTTTTTTTTCTTTGCTTTAAACAACAAAAATCTTTTCTTTTCTCTAAAACTAACAAACTCTTTTGTCATTTCTTTTTCGCTACTTTCAAAACTTGTGTTATGTTAAGTTCTATATTTGTTCGTACAAAAACATATTATGATTTGAAAAGTTTTAATTTTAATTAAAAAGTTAAAGTTATGTGACTAATATGGTTAGGTTTTGGTAAAACAACAAACTATAGTTATAAACTAATTATATGTGTTTGATTTAAAAAGTTAATTATTAAGGCTAAAGGGAGTGAGGAACCAAACTCACTATTCATCACAGCGTCACCTCAGATATCTCTCTCTCTTCGCTCACTTCAACTCATTCACACTCACCATTCAACCGTAGTGGTCACCACTAACTCACCGTTCATACCCATATTTTTTATTTAAATACTTTTATTCATAAACTAAAAACGTAAATATCAACGTAAACGTACTAAATTAAAAACTTTTATTCATACATTAGAAACAATACATAGATAACTAAAAACTTAAACGTACGAAATTAAAAACGATACATAAATAAATAAAAAGTTAAACGTACTAAATAAAAAACGTAAACTAATATGGCAAATTCCACGTCGCCTTGATTTCCGCCCTTAGTGTTTCCCGTTCACCATATCGTACGTTCGACGACCGTACTGCTTTGTTTTGCTCTTCATGTACTCTAAAACCTCAGTCCAAAATCCAGCATCCTTCCTCGTGTTACCAAGTTTGCTATTTTCAAATACGTGAACTCTAACTTTACACAACGCAATTTCTTCCTTATTTGTCCATGCAATCTGTCGGGGTGCATCCTTGTTTTGAATCGTCCTCTTTTGGCGTCCTCTAGTCGACTTTGACTTCGGTGGTGGGGCCGCGACTTCAACGAGAGAGTCTTCACAAGCGGTGTGTTGAAAAGAGTCTTAAAATTCAGGTGTGTACATATCTTCAGTTGGAAATGTATGAATGGGAGACATGGGTTGTTCTGTATGTGGTTGTGATGACGAACCACCCTTTTGGGTATGTGAGACATAGTTGGGGTTATTGAACGGGAACGCGTTTGGTTGTGAGGAGAAATCGTGAAACGCGTTTGTTTGTGAGTATTTGGTAAAAGCGTATGGGTTTTGGTATGCTTCCGGTGTCGGTGTCGGGTTTCGGTATGGTTGGTTTGGGTAAGGTTGGTTAAAATAGTATGATTGTGGCTGCAATAAGTTCATTTGTTGGTTCGATGATAGGTTTCCGAGATAAAACGTGCCGTCGGGTGTCGGGGTGAGTTTTCGGTAGTTTTTCGTTGGCGACGTTTGGTGTTTTGGGGAGTCTTTTCTTTAGATATTTTGTTAAAGTAAAAATAAGAAGTAAAGTTTGGAGAGTATGTATATAAAATGAGAAAGTTGTGTTTAAGAAATGGTGAAGTTGTGGGTATTTATAAGTAAAAAATAGGGTATAACGGCTAACAAATATGGGGGGCCTACAAATTTTAAAACTCACCGTTGGGGCTTGTTTTTCCAACAACTCATGCGTGAGTTTGTTTAGGTGTTTTGGTAAATGGCTCGTGACTTGTGAACTTACCCCATGAGTTATTGTCCACTCCGGGTAGCCTAAGATAGGATTCTAAAAACACCACGATATAGCATGTCCTAAACAAGAACTATAAATCTGTTGTAAACTATAAATATAAATTGATTGTTTTGCATTTTTTTAGCATTGTTGATATGGAAATAAAAGACTAAAACCGAACGAAGTCATCTTATTTATATCGGTTGAATCGAAATCGGACAAATATCTATCGAAGATGTTATGAAAAGTATACATGTGTATAGAATTGGTTCTACCCAGCGGCCGAACTGGTGAACCGGCTACTCGACCGGGTCATTTAAAACCCAGAGTTTTGAAACATTGACGGGTAATGTTTTTTCTGATTATTTACGTTACCGTATTTTCTCATGTTTATTTTGAATATGATAAATTAGGTCAAACGAAATATATTGTGAGATGAAAACTAACATGGCTTGGAGTGTTGGGTATTGTGACCTGAAGCTTTATGCCAATCTGATGTGGTACCCAACTGGCGCCACCAGTGGATGTGCCACCATACCAGGATTTGTGTGAGTGAGTTGTTGAGTCACTAACCCTCGCTAGTTTGTGGTTTGGTTTTTTTTATTTTTTTAAATATGTGTTTGTGTGTGAATGTTGTGTTTTAATTGAGTATGATGGGTCCAAAAATGTGAAAATTGGCATGCCACTATAGAGGGGGTATTTTAGTGTGTGAGTGAGTTGTGTACGAGTTTGATGTGACGCTAAGATGGCAAACTGACTCGTGTCAGTTTGTATTACCATACCCAGTGCTCTTGTAAGTTTAATTCAAACATAAAAGTATACCAATCCTCAATTATAACCTATACTCCAATCTCGTGATAAAGTCGAACACTGTCAAATGGGAAATAACCTTAACAATTCTATAATCATGATCTTTATTATCGATTAACATACTTGTCATCAACCATAATGATCAAGCCAAATAAGCGATCGACTCGATCGAACTTACAGTTTAGCTATCTATTTAATTTAATACACTTATAAATATTGGTTCTCGATTTGAGTCTCGTTTGATCAGTTTAGTTCGGGCTTGACCCAAATCACACCCTTGTATACATGTAATTAAATTTATGGGTGTCAAAGTACCCGAACCCCTACCGAAACCCGTATAAGCTTATTCGGGTTGAGGTTATGCAGGTTCAAAAATATTAGTTGAGTTATTCATGTTAACTCGATTAACCTCAACCTTTTATTAGGATAGAATATCAGGTGAGAGTTTCAGCTTTATTCGGATTTCAGGTTAAAACGAATGCATACGATATTTTTTTTATTTCATGTATTTTATATATTTACTTGCTATTAACTCGCACTGATGAGGTGTCATTTTATACACTATTTCGGGGTCATTTAACCCCTTAAATCATGCAAATATGCCCAGATTATGTGCTTAATCGTTTGTTTTCAGGTTTTTAGCACTTGGATGGCATTTGAAGGAAATACACGTGACTTGGGCTAATTTGAAGAAGAAACGGACAAGACTACGGACCTACACCAAATCTCTTGAAGAATCGCTCACAGAGCATGGAGACGGCGTCGCAAGCATAAAGCGACGTTGTCGCGATCTTTATAGTGACGGCGTCAGAGAATTGACAACGGCGTCAGGACGTAACCGACTTAAATTAGATCTAGAAGATTCTACCTTGTGACGGCGTCGCGACTATAACTGACGCCGTCGCGACGATTTCTCTATATATACAAAACCAAATTTAGGGTTTTAAGTGTGTAACTTTGTATAACTTTTGGGAGCCGAACCCTAAGTATTTTGTTAGCTTTTAGGCCGTCTTTAGGGCCTCCATCAATACCTTATTGTAAAATGACAATCCATATTTTAATCAAGTAAGATTGTTTATCTTTCATCATTCAATATGTCTATGTGTTGTTTGATTGATCTATGTTCTTGCTTTCTTTATAACATGTTAGGCTAAACCCTCCCTTGTATTTACTTATGATTGCATGAAAGTTAGATTGTAGATCCTTTTACTATTGCTTCTTGTGATGAATGTGCGCGTTAGGCTTTAGAAAATTAGCCATAAGACATTAAATTGGCATAGACTTCTAAGGAAACGTGAGAAGTGTAGAAAGGATACCATCGGTAACAGTTTTCATACTACCTTACCCCTAATATGGTTGATCCCTCTTAAGATATTTCAATTACATTTAATATACTCTTAGGGGCCTTGTAATAGTCTTCATACTACCTTACTTGTGCGTTGCCTTAACGGAATATTAAATAGACGGCGGGTTCGTGTAATTCGTTCATGACTTAGGAAATACTTACACAGATCATCACGAGTGTGACAAGGAAACAAGATTAGGAGAAGCAATCTAATGAGTAATGCATGATTAAGCAAATACATTAGTTGACCTTAATCTATATTTTAATCAAGTAAGATTATCTATCTTTAATCATTCAATATGTCTATGTGTTCTTTGTTTGATTTATGTTCTTGCTTTCTTTATAACATGTTAGGCTAAACCCTCCTTTGTATTTGCTTATGATTGCATGAAAGTTAGATTGTAGATCCTTTTACTGTTGCTTCTTGTGATAAATGTGCGCGTTAAGCTTTAGAAAACTAGCCATAAGATATTAAATTGGCATAGACGTCTAGGGAAACGCGAGTGTGTAGAAAGGATGCCATTGGTAACAGTCTTCATACTACCTTACCCCTAATATGGATGATCCCTTTTAAGATATTTCAATTGCATTTAATATACTCTTAGGGGCCTTGTAATAGTCTTGATACTACCTTACTTGTGCGTTGCCTTAACGGAATATTAAATAGACGGCGGGTTCGTGTAATTCGTTCATGAGTTAGGAAATACTTACACAGATCATCACGAGTGTGATAAGGCAACCGGATTAGGAGAAGCAATCTAATGAGTAATGAATGATTAAGCAAATACATTATTTTATCATAAAGTTATCACCAGTAGTTTAGATTATAATTAGTTTATTAATTAGTTAAACAAACCAACCTCTTAAACCATTGATTTTATCTGCTTTCTATAAAATAACAAAATACAAACATAATCTCCTTTCAATCTCGTAGATCTCAGCTAAGCCCTGTTTGAGTTTTCCCAACCTATTCCCCTAGAGAACGATAACAACCTCTGAGTCTTGCCTATACTACACTACAACGATTAGGTACACTGCCTAGGGAGTTGTAAAACTTCTTGTTGAAGTCTTTATGAGACCCCCACATCAATGGGGGAAACAACATATGATGTGTTCAGAGTAATAATCCCCTGACATTAGCAATTTTCATGTTTTTTGATGCCCTCTATTCATTCTCAACCACATAGATCACATGGGAAAGTTTGATGAAAAGGCTGACGATGGTTTCTTTCTTAGATACTCTCCAGTGGCTAAAGCTTTCAGAGTATTCAACATCAGAAGGCAAGAAATGAAAGAAACCTACCGTGTCACATTTAACGAAGCTAATGAAGTAATCACTCAAAGCAGCATAGAGGGAGATGAAACCAACTTCAATGAAAATAGACCCTTCACTAATGAAGAATTATTGGTACCAAGAAATAACCCCTCTCAAAGCATCGTGAATGATGATTATCTACCTTATGTCCTTGCATTTAATCCCTTTTTAACAAACAACATCACCATCCTTGGCATTGTCACTGTCACTCCCACAACTCATAACATTAACTCATTTGATGAGTCACCTGAGTTTTCAAGAGTTGATGATCATCTTGTTTTTAATGAACCTGATAACTTTGAACCAGCTGAAAATCACAATGACATTCTTGAAGCTCAAGACATCATAAGTGATGTTAATCTAATCAATGAAGTTGAACCCTCACCAACAATCATGTGACCATCAACTAAAACCAATCATGACACTCTAGTTCCTCAAGATACATGGTCTAGCTATTAATATTACTTGTTACACTCAAAATAGGTCAATCATTATGAAAAGGCATGGGAAAACAACATATGATGTGTTTAGAGGAAGAATCCCTTGACATTAGCTATTTTTATGTTTTTAGATGCCCTTTATTCATTCACAACCACAGAGATCACCTGGGAAAGTTTGATAAAAAGGCTGATGATGGTGTCTTTCTTGGATACTCTCTAGTGGCTAAAGCTTTTAGAGTATTCAACATCATAAGGCAAGAAATGAAAGAAGTCTACCATGTCAGTTTTAATGAAGCTGATGAAGTAATCACTCAAACCAGCACAGAGGGAGATGAAATCAACTTGAATGAAAACAGATCCTTCACTGATGAAGAATTCTTGGTACTAAGAAATAACCCCTCTCAGAGAACAAGAAATGATGATTATCTACCTTATGTCCTTGCATTTGATTCCTTTCAACAAACAACATCACCATCCTTGGCATTGTCACTGTCACTCCCATAACTCATAACATCAACTCATCTAATGAGTCACCTAAGTTTTCAATAGCTGATGATCATCCTATTCATAATGAACCCGATGACTTTGAACCAACTGAAAATCACAATGACATCCCTGAAGCTCAAGACATCACAAGTGATGTTTATCTAATCAGTGAAGCTGAACCCTCACCAACAATCATGTCACCGTCAACTGAAATCAATCATGATACTCTAGCTCCTCAAGGTAAATGGTCTAGAGACAAACACATCCTCTTGGTTAACATTTTAGGTGAACCATAGGCTGGTGTAACAACAAGAAGTAGAGTCAGAGACTCTAAAGCTGCATCAGCTATGAATGCTTATATGTCAATTTCCTCTCTAAGATTGAGCCAAAAAAGGTAATTGAAGCTTTTAAAGAAGAAGGATGGGTAATTGCAATGTAAGATAAGCTGAATCAGTTTGAAAGAAACAAAGTCTGGACACTTGTCCCTGCACCCTATGGTAAAACCATAATTGGGACCAAGTGGATCTTCAGGAACAAGATAGATGACAATGGTGTGGTAATCAGGAATTAAGCAAGGTTGGTTGCTCAGGGGTATAGACAAGAGGAAGGGATTAATTATGATGAAACTTTTGCACCAGTTGCAAGACTTGAAGCCATCAGGATATTTCTTGCATTTGCTGCCTACATGGGTTTTGTAGTGTATCAGATGGATGTGAAAAGTGTATTTTTGAATGGGAAACTCTTTGAGGAAGTGTATGTACAACAACCACTTGGGTTTGAAAGTAGTGAATTTCCTAACTATGTGTGCAAGCTGGATAAAGCATGGTATGAAAGACTGTCTAAATTCCTTATTCAACACAAGTTTGTCAGAGGTACCATAGACAACACTCTTTTTTACTTATAAGACTAAGACAGATTTCATAATTGTACAAATACATGTGGATGATATCATCTTTGGGTCAACCAATGATAAGCTCAGTAAACAATTTGCTAAGCTGATGACCAAAAAGTATGAAATAAGTATGATGGGTAAACTAACTTATTTTGTAAGTTTTCAAATAAAACAAAATTTTAAAGGAATTTCCATCTGTCAAGAAAAATATGTTAAAGATTTACTCAAGAAATATAAACTAGCTGATTGTGCCTCAACTCAAGAAATATGAACTAGCTGATTGTGCCTCAGTGAAATGCCCCATGCTTCCCCCAAACAATTTGGGCCCTGATGAATCAGGGGTCTCTGTAAATGAGACTCAGTTCAGAGACATGATTGGGTCACTGATGTATCAAACAGCTAGCAGACCGATATCCAGTTTTCCACATGTCTCTATGCTAGGTACCAAGCTAACCCCAAGGAATCCTACCTTGTAGCTACAAAAAGAATTTTCAGGTACCTCAAAGGAACTCTAAATCTAGGTCTTTGGTATCCAAAAAGATCAGGCTTTGATCTCAAAGCATACTTAGACTCTAACTATACTGGATGTAACCTAGATAGGAAAATTACATCAAGGGGTTGTCAAATACTTATAGGAAAGTTAGTATGTTAGAGTGCAAAGAAGCAAAACTCAGTGGCTATGTCATTCGCTGAAGCTGAGTATGTTGTTGTTGTTGGGTGTTGTGCTCAAGTCTTATGGATCAAAAGTCAGCTGGCCGACTATGATATCCTTTATGACAAGGTGCCTATCTTTTGTGATAATACAAGTGCCATTGCCATTTCAAACTACCCAGTTTTGCATTCTAGAACAAAACATATTGACATCACGTATCACTTCATCAGGGACCACATTTTAAAAGGTGATATTGAGCTTCATTTTGTACCCACTGATTTACAACTAGCTGATATTTTTACAAAACCACTAACTGGGCCTAGCTTTATTAGATTGGTCGTTGATTATGGTATGCTATATCAACAAAGTATCCCTGATAAAGAAAATATTTTAAGTGATTCTCTGACTTGAATATTAATTTTTTTAAGGTAACTGAATAGTTACATTTAAGTTGAAGGACAAACATTCTCAATATTTAATTCGGATATTCTCTAAAAAGTGTTACCTACCTTCTCAATATTCGCGAGATTTCACAGTGCACGAAGGGGAAAGGGACCCATGTTTTTGGTAGTTTTACCACTACGCATTTAATGCGGACACCAAACCCTTTTTAAAAAAAGTATAAAACTTTTTTGAGAAGTTTAACTCTTATTTCTTCCAAACACACATTATTTTCACACACAAAAACCTAATACCATCTTCATCATCACCACTCACAAACTCCATTTTCATCAAACAAGAAGCTAAACATTTTCTATGTCAAAATCTCTAATGGCTTCAGAATCTTCTTCAGAAACAACAACTCAAGTCACACTGCCATCAAATGTCAATTTTGAGTGTGAGAAAGATGTTATTTGTAACACCCCAAAACCAGTTTTTAGGTATTTTATTACGATAATGTGATAGAATGAGTTTGACTATGACTTTATAAGTTTGAAGGATTTACGTAATTGGCTAGTCAAACCCGGTAGTCACACTATAAGTCAATATATTATGTAAATGGTTTTATAAAATATTATGTGTCGCAAATATAAGAGGAAAGGACTTATGAGACTACTATTGTCAATTGTCCAAAGATATAACTAACTTATATTATGATAAGTCTTATAATCTCCTGGACACTTCCAAGAAGTTCTAGGAGATGGTGGTGCTTGGGATATGTCAACATAGAGAGGAATAAAGGGAGGAAAACATAAGCTATGATCATTCCTAGATGAAGAACTAAGGATGCCTTACAAGTCTATGCACCTAGCTAATGTTCCCATCAAGTAAGTAACCTCAATCTTGGGTTAATTGTTGAATTAAGAGTTAGGGTTCATATACCTAATATGGAGGTTTTGGTAATTATAATTCTTAACCAAGAATTAAGGTAATTATGATAATGGGTTAAGTGGTATAATGTGAAATTAGTAAAAATTGAGGTTTTCCACCATATGAACAATATATGATCATATGATGTTAATGAATAATGAAGGGTATGTTAATGGATTGTATAAACCCATATTATGATATTTCTTTATGGTGTATAATATGTGTAATTATGGTTTAGGAAGGCTAGCATGGGATGATAATGATGATGGTGTTATTGGTAGTCATTGCTTGGATTGAGGTAAGTAACTATGACTATACTATGTTATGATGTTCGAATGATCATAAGTTTTATGTATATTGAATGTTAAGTGTTTAAGTGATACAGAAATAGAGGCTTGATTGTGAAGATGAAACTATACTAGTTATGCTCTAGTAAGAAGGGTACTTGTTAGTCATGGGACTAATCAAGGTAGGTAAAGGATTTATGATTAGTGTTGATGTGCTAAGATGCTTTATTACAAGTGAATGATGAAATGTATGAGATGTTTGTGAATGACTATGTGGATGATTAAGTGGTTTAGCCATGATATGTGTGTAATGCATTTGATTACGTCTTATGTGATAATATATTATGTCGGGTTACTTACTAAGTGTAAGCTTACCCTTTTAGTGGTTGATGTTTTGTGTAGGTGCTCATGATGTAAGGTAAGGCCTTGGAATAAGGCACGCAGCTTAAGAGCTTGGTAATTAGAAGTATTTGAGTTATGCATATGAAATTAGTGTTAGTTTCTGAGCTAAATCATGGTTGAACCCCCAAGGTCGAAGTAAATGTGTTTTTGGATGGTCTTCTAAAATGGTCAAGTGTATATTTGTATCTTATAAACTTGTACGTGGTTGAGTATAAGAGTTGTATTTAAAAATGGGTCAAAATAGATGTTTGGTAAACCCCGTAAAGTATGTGTGCATGGGTCATTTAGACCATGAATGTTTATGATAATGATATTTTATATTGTGTTAATGAATTCTGGAAGTTTTTGTAAAGTATCGAGTCTCGGAAGTCATGTTTTGGGTCAAAAAGGCATAACGGGTGAATTAGGGCAAACTGGTAGCCCTTAACCGTCGGTTGGACCCTTAACCATCAGTTAAGGATGGGTCTGATGAACCTTAACCGCCAATTAAGGTCTTAACCGTCTGTTAAGGGGTTTGATGACCCGGTTTTTTGTTAATTTTGTTTTTGTCGTAAAAACTAAACCGTAAGGAGTTAAAAGGCATGCCACCCGTCATTTCGAAGGTATTCGAATCTACTTTATCTTAGTGATACTTTCAAGGGTTGAATGGTAATGTACTTTTATCAGTTTATTAATAAATGACATAAAGTCATTTCTGGTCATGCGTATGAGCAAAAGTTTTTAATTTTTGGTCAATTTTAGAGTTGGGAAAGGGGAGTTTCAACTTGGTATTAGAGCTTCAGTCTAAGTGAAGTAGGTTTCCATGATAGGTTGCCTAAACTTAGACAGCTCGCAGATGCGTAATTTGTAAGTGTAAAGTAGTGCTGAAAGGAAATGCCTTAGTTATAAGATAGATTATGTGCTTGCGGCAATTAGAATGAAGATACTTAAACATTGAGTGATTATGAAATGTGGTATATGTTATTTTACCATAGACTAAAGGATTATGATTGTGGCTAAGAATGTAGAACACTTATTGGAGAAGTGTTAAGTGCGGAAGTATATGTTTATATGATGTAAAGTCTATGGTAGGTTATTTAAATGTCTAAGTGATGTAAGATGTGTATGATGCTATTAATCTATGAAGTGTTTGAGCTAAGTAAAATGAATAGGATTGCATTTTAGATGAATCATGATGAAAATATGTAAGTTGGGGTAAGTGAATGAGTGAATGATTGAATTATAAAAAGTTGCTTAAGCTAAAAAATTTATGTATTGAAAGTGGATGCTTATATGCATTCTAATTAGATGAATGGTTGCGTTATGTTAAATCATGTTGTATAGAGAACATAATAATTATAATGAGATAGTAAGATATTATTAAGTGTGATATGCTTGTGATTGATAATAAGGTATGATTAGAATTTGTCGTAACATGAAGTGTAAGACATTGAGTTAAGTGAATGAGATTAGATTGCGATGTATGACCAATGTATGGTCTAATCGTAATATATGTCTAATGTTGAACTTGGACATATAAATATCGAGGAGAGTTTCCCTTGAAATTGGATGTAAAAATATTAATATGATGATGAGAAATGCTATATAGAAACATGTCGAGTAAGTTGAGGTAGCAAAATATAGATGAATGTATTGGATGAAAGCATTGCGCTAGAATCCTCTAAAGATATAAAATGTGTTAGATGAAGTATAAAACATGATTAAAATCATGTAGATATATATGAGAATACGTATGATGCGTACAATGAGATTATAGGGTATGATATGGAATAAACCTCTGTAAGGTTTATAAGGGAAAGAGTCGAGTGGACTAAAAAGGATGCATTGGCATAAAATATGAATAAGTTGTTAACTTAGGGTTGACAAGAGAATGATAAATGCATTGTGAGAATGCATATGAATTGTGTAAGATATGAAATTGACAAGTATCATATAGATCTTGTCCAACATAATGAAAATGTGATGAAATTACGTAAGGCAATAAAATTTAGAAACTGAAAATGTGATGAAATTGCGTAAGGCAATAAAGTATGGAAATAGAAATGTACTTGATTAGAAAAGTACATGGATGATGATTGAGTATAGAATGATAAGGTAAAGTATCTTGGATCTAATGCTCTAGGTTTGGTATCCTTCGGGATGGCCTAGTTTGCCTTTATGACATATGTAGTGGCATCCTTCGGGATGGCCTAGCTTGCCTTCATGGCATGGTGGATAAGCTTGCCTTTAGGATATGGTTGATAATCTTGCCTTATGGCATGGTTGATTAGTTATCTTTATGGCATATGTAGTAGTATCCTTCAGGATGGCCTAGTTTCCTTTAGGGCATATGTGATGGTATCCTTCATGATGGCCTAGCTTGCCTTCATGGCATGGTGGATAAGCTTGCCTTTAAGGCATGGTTGATAAGCTTTCCTTATGGCATGGTTGATTAGTTTCCTTTATGGCATATGTAGTTGTATCTTTCAAGATGGCCTAGTTGCCTTTAGGGCATATGTAATGGTATCCTTCGGGATGGCCTAGCTTGCCTTCATGGCAAGAGTTTTAGCTTGCGTATGGATATTAAGTTGCCTTTATGGAATGAGTATTAGCTTGCCTTCATGGAATGGGTTTGAGCTTGCGCAAGAGTATGGTTAAGTGGTGAAGCCCTATGAGAAAAGGCCAAGTTTCCTTCGGGAAAGTTAGTGAGATTAGATCCAAGGCTAGAAAGACAAAATTAAAAATGAAAAAGATGAGTACACATGTTGGTAAATGTGTAAAGATAGAAAGGTAATGAAAATGTAGATGGGTATGAGTGTTATATCGGAAATATATAAGTATGATGATTTATAATCTCCTTATTTAAATGGATTGGGACGCCTCTTCATTTAAATAAAGAAATTGTAAATCACCAAACCATAAGTTTATAACTTTTTATTTACATAGATTGGGACGCCTCTTTATGTAAATAACGTGTTGTAAATAAGTGGGCTTATGTGTATCCGATATGGCATGAGTATGTGTAAAGAAATAGAAAATGAGAACTAAAATGAGTTAGACGTTGTAAGAAATGAGAGTAGACGTAAATGGAAAGTTTTAATGAAGTTAAGGTTGTGTGTTAAACCTTAAGTTAGATTCCAAGAATGAAGTTCGTGTATTGAGTTAGAATTGTTGGTGCCATTTAGATGGTACTTGTTAGAAATTGGTATGGAAGTACCGGATTTTGAGATAAGTGGTTCTATATGAATTAAGAAATCTCTAGATAATTCGCGTCGATATTAAGTGGAATGCGAGATTAACCGATAAATGACTTCAAGTCATATTGAAGTATTGGTGAATAATGTAGAAATAGTGATGGAGTTTAACTTATATAAAGTCAAAATAGTAATTTTCCAAATGATAAGTCATCAATGTTGGAAAATTTAGATAATTTATGAAGTGGCGTATACTTTTTAGTAGAATTTTGAGTAAAATGGAGAATTTCCATAATGTGATGTGTTACTAATGACGCGGTGTCATTAGGAATAATTGAAATTTTGTAAGATTATGTGTATTAAGTAAGTTTTTAGCATTTTTGACTATGACTTAGTTGAATTAAGATTATAAAATTAAGTGGATGAATGATTATAAGAGTTAAACAAAGAGATTTCAGGTACGAATTCTAAATAAGGGGGTAGATTTGTAACACCCCAAAACTGGTTTTTATGTATTTTATTACGATAATGCCATAGAATGAGTTTGACTACGACTTTATAAGTTTGAAGGCTTTACGTGATTGGCTAGTCAAACCAGGTAGTCAAACTATAAGTCAATATTTTATGTAAATGGTTTTATAAAATATTATGTGTCACAAATATAAGAGGAAAGGACTTAAGGGACTACTATTGTCAATTGTCCAAAGATATAACTAACTTATATTATGATAAGTCTTATAATCTCGTAGACACTTCCAAGAAGTTCTAGGAGATGGTGGTGCTTGGGATATGTCGACATAAAGAGGAATGAAGGGAGGAAAACATAAGCTATGATCATTCCTAGATGAAGAACTAAGGATGCCTTGCAAGTCTATGCACCTAGCTAATGTTCCCATCAGTTAAGTAACCTCAATCTTGGGTTAATTGTTGAATTAAGAGTTAGGGTTCATATACCCAATTTGGAGGTTTTGGTAATTATAATTCTTAACCAAGAATTAAGGTAATTATGATAATGGGTTAAGTGGTAGAATGTGAAATTAGTAAAAATTGGGGTTTCCACCATATGAACAATATATGATCATATGATGTTAATGAATAATGAAAGGTGTGTTAATGGATTGTATAAACCTATATTATGATATTGCTTTATGGTGTATAATAAGTGTAATAATGGTTTAAGAAGGCTAGCATGGGATGTAGACGATGATGGTGTTATTGGTAGTCATTGCTTGGATTGAGGTAAGTAGTTATAACTATAATATGTTATGATATTTGAATGATCATGTGTTTTATGTATATTGAATGTTAAGTGTTTAAGTGATATAGAAATAGAGGCTTAAACTAGACTAGTTATGCTCTAGTAAGAAGGGTTCTTGGTTCAGTCATGGGACTAATCAAGGTGTGTAAAGGGTTTATGATTAGTGTTGATGTGCTAAGATGCTTTATTGCAAGTGAATGATGGAATGTAAGAGATGTTTATGCATGACTATGTGGATGATTAAGTGGTTTAGCCATGATATATGTGTAATGCATTTGATCATGTCTTATGTGATAATATATTATGTCGGGTTACTTACTAAGCGTAAGCTTACCCTTTTAGTTGTTGATGTTGTGTGTAGGTGCTCATGATGTAAAGTAAGGCCTTAGAATATGGCACATGGCTTGAGAGCTTGGTAATTGGAAGTATTTAAGCTATGCATATGAAATTAGTGTTAGTTTCCGAGCTCAATTATGATAACCGGTAATTTTCCTAGGTCATAGTATCCTAAAATACTATGACTTTATATTTTCATACAACTATCTCATTGAAATTCTATAGCACAACTTGGATTTTGACTTCTGTTGACTTTTACTATACGTAAACAGTTACGGTGTAACCGACTGTCAACCAATAATTTTATACTATAACAAATCATTTTTATTTCAAATTATCACTTTCTAAACATTTATGTTTGCATTTGGTCATTTACTGGGAAATCTTCCCGCGCACAGCGGAAAACGACACACAACGCGTACCGGCACGACAATAATTAAATTTTATGTTTAATTATCCTTAAATAAATTTAGTAAACTTATTTTATAAGTTATTTCATAATTCCTTAAAAACGTTTGCAAAAATGCAAATTTGCAGGTCTACGTTTAGACTTAGCGGAACAAGAAAACTACATAAAAATCTAAGTTACAAAAATATGGGATTCCTCTTTGCTTTGTACCATGGACGGTCCCCATTAGGGAACCACATAGCAAGAATATTGGAACCATTTAGTCCTATATCTTGTCCATACTCTCATTTGAAAACACACAAAATCACCAACAACACACACAACAACAAAATTCTTTCTTTCTCCTCTCCTTTCTTTGTTCGGACGAGCTCAAACAAACACACAAAACCATACATTTTTTTACTTTTGACAAGAACATGAAAGCTTAAAAGTATTTGGGTTGATTCTAGTAAATAGTTTGGGTGTTAAACAACATTTGGGTTGTTAGTTAGTCACTAATCCACCTCTAAACCATCTCTTTTTTAAGTTAATCTTTACTTAATTTTTCTTGTACTTCTACTAATCTTATCATGTGTAGATACTAGTTGTACAATTGTTTTTGAAAAATCAAAGGTTAATAGTTTACAAAAAACCCTAAAAGGAACTATATATATTTCGAATAGGAGAAAATAAAACATGGGAAAATTATAGTTGTGTTGTTGTGGTTGTATTTTTGTAAAGAAATAATTTATCAAAAAGCTTATTTGCTTATTCGGCTTATAAATAAGCTCATGTGAGTTTATTGGGCTTTATATATGTCTCAGTCCAAAAAGGAAACAAAGGAAAATGTATTTTGGGCTTATTCAAGTTTCGTCATATTTTTCCTAGCTTATTTTCGTGGCTTATTGTAAGAACTTAAAAGGACTTAAGCTTGTTAGGCTTATTAAATAAGCACACATGTGCTTATTTGGTTTCGTGGGCCTCGGCCCAAAACCCAAGTCTAAACTGTGGGCTTAAGTGATAAGCTCACGGCTTGGCTTATTTTGTGGCTTATATTTTTAGCTTATTTGATACGTCAAGTGCCTATTTGCTTATTCTAATGCTTATTGGTATTTTTTGGGCTTATTGTATTTCGTGACTTTTGTTTGGGTTTATTGGGCCAAAAATCCCAATAAGGGCCCAATAGCCGTGACTTATTTTGAATAAGGGCTTATGGATTATTTTGAACTTATAAGCCTAGCTTATTAAACTTATATATATTATAACTTATCTTCGTACATAACTTATTATTATTATCTTAAGCGTTTTGATTTATTAAACTTGATGAATATTTCGGCTATATTGATTACTTTATGGACTAAGAACTAACTAGTGATTATTATTGGACTATTGGGCCCAATAAGTGAAAACCAACAATATCGGACTTTAAAAAACGGATTATTGAACGACTTATCGCATTTGTTTAAATATAGATTTAAAAGTAGTAATTTAGTCGTTGGAACGAGTTTTGGTTAGAGCGTATGTTAAACGTGGAAATTTGGCATTTTGTCGAGAAAGGAGTATTTTATGGAAAAGTGTTTTTAGTAAAGTCGATGACTTTGGGAAATGGATATAAACGAACGGGTCATGCCGAAATTTTATAAAAATATTATACTTAGAAATATTTTTACTAAGACACACTTTCTTAAAAACCCAACAAAAAGACAAAATAATAACATATTATTATAACAACCAACTAAAAGACAAAAAATATAATTTTATTGAAAAACTTCTATTATATAGTATAGGCGTCTAAAACATTGTTAACACCTATAACGAGAACGTCTTACCTAAGTAACTTGGGGGATCTGGTAAATAGCCGAAACATATTCAATTCTTAATTCTTTAATTCCCATTTCTTAAATTCTAAATTCTTTAATTCTTATTTCTTTGATTCTTATTTCTTTAATTCTTATTTCTTTAATTCTTACTTACTTACCATTCTATCTATTCCTGAATTTCTAATTATCTTCTTAAATAACACACACACGCACACACGCACACACACACACACACGCACACACACACACACACACATACATACACATGCACACACTCACACACGCGCACACACGCTCGCGCGCGCGCACACACTCACGCTAGGGCGCGCGTGCGCACACACACGCACACACACACACACACACAC
>BQNB010061161.1:0-36609 GCA_026074375.1 Tanacetum coccineum | reverse complement strand
GATAACCAAATAATTTTTCTTAATTGATTCTTCAAAATTATTTGTGTTAACCACGATGGTAAAAGTGTTGTTTGAAAATTAATCTGGACAATTTGACACTCATGAGTTTTTCGTTAAACTCAAAAACTTGGTTAATCATGAGTGTCAAATTGTCCGGATTGATTTTCAAACAACACTTTTACCACCGTGGTTAACATAAATAATTTTGAAGAATCAATTAAGAAAAATTATTTGGTTATCAAACAGGAAGACTTCTCTTCCGAATTAAGAAAAATGCACTGAAACGTACATTAATCCCAAATTGCATGGATATAAAGTAATCCATGCCCGAGTAAAATAATTACCCGTTGTTAGGAACAGTTGTCTTTCAGACGACAATCTTTCCTTCAAATGAGAACCGGGTTGCAATTTGAAGTAATTGCAAACCATTTTGTAATTCCAAATGACTTAAAATATTTACCAAGTCTATTTTTATGTACTTATGTATAAAGGATACAAGAGGACACTTCATTTACTCATCCTCTCCTTCTTGAAGGCGTTTGAGGAATCTTATTGATGATCATGAAGTATTTCATGATGCAAC
Organism: Tanacetum coccineum; assembly: GCA_026074375.1. Taxonomy (NCBI): domain Eukaryota; kingdom Viridiplantae; phylum Streptophyta; class Magnoliopsida; order Asterales; family Asteraceae; genus Tanacetum; species Tanacetum coccineum. The sequence continues at coordinate 36,026 of BQNB010061161.1, read as the reverse complement.
TGACTTTCATTCTTCTTTAGTGCATTAACTTCATTTTCTTTCATGCGTAATACACCATATGTATTTACAACTCTATGAATGACCGCATCAAGTGTATCTAGGTTCTCGAGTAACTCACGTCTGTACGCACTAGGTTCACAATGCATGAAGTCTTCGAAGTCTTGTTTCCAACCTTGATTCAGAAGATCCGTTGCATTTACCCCTTTTGAGGTAAGAAATTCCTTGAACTGTGTTCTGAGTGATTAAAGACAAGTCTTTGCATTAACCCCATGAAGATTCCCTCTTTTAAGTTGTAGCCTTAACTGATCCAGATTATGAAACATCTTCAATTTGAACGTCTGATGCTCTTCACCAAAGAATGATCGAAATGTTAGGTTTAATGCATCAACAGCATAAAGCGAATAAGGAGGATAGAGATCATGAGGATGTTCTCGAGTTGTTCAAACCTGTCTGCAGATGGAGTACCATTAGTTTTTTGCGCGCGTTGCGTCAGTTGAAGCTCTCTCTCTTTTGAATTAGAATTAGAAGATTCCATTGAAATTCGATGTGTGAAATAAAATTAAGGATCTTAAGTAGATAATGTGATTGATGTTGTGGTTTTAAATGCAATTAACGTTCATGGGATTTTACAAGGTCTATGATTAAAACCGATAAAAGATTAACGGGATTTTACAAAATCAATAGAAAACCCGTTGAATGAATAATGTTTGATGTTAGGTAGGTTTGTTGTTTGATTAATGCAGTTTAAGTCCTGTTTAGGTTGTGACGGTTGTTATTTGGCCTAAAATATTTGAATTTTGTCCAAAACACATAAATTTACCTGTTACCCAAAATTTAAATTTTGTGAAAAATTAGCTTAAAAAAAGGCTATTTGAAAATTAATTTTTTCTTAATTTTTCCCGCCAAAAATAATTTGAATTTTGTAACAAAATTTTTACCCTATTACAAAATGTAAATTTGGTGTAAAAATGAGCTAAAAAGGCTATAGGGAAAATTTAATTTTTTTCTTAACTTTTCCCGCTAAAAGTACTTTTTTTTTTTTTAAATCAAACCGCTGCTAGTGTAAGCAAACCGCCGTGTAATAGAATAATCAAACCGCTGCTTCTTTTGACAACTCGCTGCCCTAATAAAATACTCAAATCGCTGTTAAGCACTTCGCGTTTATTTAGCAACTCGCGATTAGGCAACTCGCGTTTAGCAACTCGCCTTTAGCAACTCGCCGTTTAGCAACTCGCCGTTTAGCAACTCGCCGTTTAGCAACTCGCCGTGATAAGCAACTCGCCGTGATAAGCAACTCGCCGTGATAAGCAACTCGCCGGCAAAAAAATAAGCAAATCGCCTTTGACCTGGTCAACTCGCCGGCTACCTTTTCCTAAAAATCCGGATTCATCTGTCCATCATTTTGTCAAAAACGCCGGCAAGTATAACATTTATTATTCAAACCTCCATCAAGAACATACATTCCGAATCTAGCCACCAAAATAAGCCCAAATATGATTTTTAACCAAGTAACAAAGCTAAAATAACAAATACTAGCAAACCTTATATAAGCCTAATCATTCATAACATCTATTTTCTTCGCGGAATCATAAGGATTGAAGCAAACCTCCCGAAGATCAACAAACCTTTATAAGATTTAATATCGAATACTGGAGGCATTGAGTTTCATCTTGGGTATGGCAACAATTCATCTTGTTTAATTTTGTAGTTATAACATCGTAAAAAATCCAAATTAACTACATCATAAGCTCAAAATATGATTTGGAGACGTGTGGCTGATTGTTCTTCATATAATTAAGGACGTTCGTGGATCTTGTTGTATCCACTAGAATCAAACCACTATTACACACGGTAGCTCTGGTATGCCATGTGTATGGTTCAATTATTCTCTTAACATGGTTTGTTCGTTGTGTGTTATAGTGAGAGTAAGTTTGAGAGAGAAGGGTGTGACGTGAACTAATTATTACATCATCTTTTGTGGGGGGGGATATTTGGTATTGATGAGTAACCGATGCACAATAGGTGGTTGTGGGTTGGGTGTGTGCAGGTCAATGACTCGGGGTGGTTGGTCCAGGGGCTTGTAAGTTTCGGCATTTAGGGGTAAGTGGTTCGTAGTGCAGTGTGGGTTCTGGTTTCGTATGGGGTGTGGTGCAGTGGAGGGGGATGTTGTGAGTAATTAGTTTAATAGTGTACTTTTTTTTACAGGTTAAAAAGTTCATGTGGGTGTTGTGATCATTGGCTTGTGTGTGTCTGTTTAGGGTTTGTGTGGAATTTTTAGCGTTTGAGGTTACTAGTTTAAAGTGTGATTTTGAGGGTTTAAAGTAGTATTGGTGTGTTGTTCTCTTTTGGAGTGTGTATCATGTTTAGGGTGGATTGTGTGTAATTTTTAAGTTCATAGTTTAAGGGTATAGTTTTTTAGCGTATAAACGTAATCGTGGGTGTGTTGCTCTTTGGTGGTGTGGTGTGTATGTTTGGGGTTTTTGGTGTGAGTTTTTAAAAGTTCAATGTGGGTGTTGTGCTATTGGGTGTGTTTTCTGTTAGTGTTTTGAGTGAAACATCTTTTTAAAGGTTAAGATGTTTCATAGGTTTCTGTGTAATTTTAGGGTTTTAAAAGTTAGTAGTGTGTGTTGTGATTTGGGTGTGAGTATGTTTCAGGGTTTTGGGGTGTGTTCATGTTAAGTCTTTAAAAGTTAATAGTTTTAAGTGTAATTTTTCGGTTTTTAGAGTTGGTCGTTGGGTTTTTTGATTTTGGGTGTGTGTTGTTTCGGGTTTTGACTGTGTAAGTTTCGTGAAGTTTAAAGAGTTACTCAGTTTAATGTGTAATTTTTTACCAGTTTAGATGTTGATAGTTTAAGGTCGAATTTAAAAGTTTATAAATTGATAGTGGGTGGTTGTGATAATTGGGCTGTGAGTGTGTCTTTAGGGTTTTAAGTGTCGTTTTTTAAAGTTTACAAAGTTATGGTTTGGGGAGTAAATTTTTAAGTTTTAAAGAGTATACGTAGTTTAAAGTGGCAATGCTTCTAAAGTTTATAAGTATAATAGTTTAATGTGTAATTTTAAAGATTTGAAAGGTTAATAGTTTAATGTCGTAATTTTAAAGTTAAGAGTTACATAGGGGGGAGAAAGAGGCGAGAAGCGAGACGGAGAGGGGGAAGGAAGAAGCAAGGGAGAAGGAAGAACAGGAGACAAGAGGTAGGGGAAGGGGGAAAAAGAAGGGAAAGGGGAAGAAAGGAGGCACAAGTAGACAGTACTAAAAAGACGGTAAGGAAGGAGAAAGAAAAAGAAACGCAGTAAGGGAAGGGAAAGGAAAAGGAAAGCACAAGAACTGGAAGGAGGAGGGGACGGGTAGGGTAGGGGCAAAGAGGCGAGTATAGGGGGAAGAAGAGGAAGGGGTGGAGGATGGAACAGAGAGGGAGAGAAGAAGATGGCGAGAAGGGGAGGAGAACAGAGAAAGAGAGTAGAGATGACAGAACCGAAAGAGAAGGAGGAGAAGAGATAGGTAGAGAAAGAAGAGAGCAAAAGAGCAGTATGGAAGGGAGCCAAAAAGCGGGGGAAAGGAAAGCGGGAAGGGACGGCGAAATGAACGTAGAGAGTAAGATAGGGGGACAAACGAGGAAGGGGAAGAAGGGGGAGAGGAAACGGGCAGAGAAAAGGAGAAAGCTAGAGAGGTAAGAAGAGAGAGCGGAGAGGTTGAGGGAACCGAGAAAAAAGGAGCAAAGGACGTAGAGCGAGAATGAGGAGAGGGGGAAGGAGAGGGGAAACGGGAAGGGAGGGCAGGCAAAAGAACAAGGGGACGAAGAAGGATGGTAAGAGGAGAGACAGAGGGGGAGAAGGCGAGGAAAGCGAAAGACACGAGGCAGGAGAAGAGGATGAGAGGTGTAGTCACACAAGAGGGAAGGTGGAGTGGGCAACGGAAAGAGTAGAGGAGAAGGCGGGACGGGAAAGTTTGGAGGGGAGAGCAGGAGGAAAAGGAGAGTCGACACGCAGAGGCATAAAGAAAAAGGACGAAGAGGGGCAAAGAAGGGAGGCGAAACGCAGTAGGTAGGCGAGCGGAAGGAACATGAGCCAAAGAGAAAAAACAGGAAGGAAACAGACACAACACGCGCAGAGAGGCAAAGGGGGAAAGGGAGGAGTGCAAACAACAGGAAACAAGACAGAGAAGGAGGGAATGGAGGAGTAGGGTGGCAATGACCAGAGAGGAGGAAAAGACAAAGGAAGAGAACACAGGGCAGCACCGATGAACCATGGAACAAGGAGTAGAGAAGAAGGCGGTAGGGTAACAGAAGGAAGGAAATGGAGGAAACACGAGAAGGGCCGAGGACAAAGGAAGAAAAGAGAAGGCAGAAGTACACACAAAGAGGAAAGATCCGAGGGAAGGACGAGCTGGAGTGAGAGAGAGAAGGAGGCGGAACAGGACAGGACGAGCAAGAAACACAGGGGAGCGAAGGGGACGGAAGGAATCAGGTGGGGAACGTTAAGAGAAATCAAAGCAGAGAGAGCGAAGGGACGGAGACAAGGAATAAGGGAGAGGAATGTAAGGCGGGAGACAACGAGCAGAGAGAAGTACTAGGACAGGGCACCACAGGACGCAAGAGGTGGGAAGAGGAAGGAAGGGGAGGGGAACGTACACAAAAGCAGGTAGCAGCAAGCACAGAAAGATCAGAAGTTAACAGGGGGCTAGGAGAGTGGGAAGACAACAAGGAGCACGGCAACGACGGAAAGAAGAGACGAAGGGGAAAAGACAGGGGAGCGGGAACAACGTAACGTACGAAGGAGAGAAGGGAAAGTAAAACAGGGATAACGATACAGGAAGGGAGGAGAAAGGCGCGAGAGTACAAAGAGGAGGTGGAAGGAACCAGAAAAGCTCGCACAGATACGCGACGGAGGAGGGAAAGCACAGAGAAAAGGGGAGAGGAGAAGGAAGGAAGATGAAGGGGAGAGAGCAGTAGATGGGACAACGACAGGGCGGTGGCACGAGAAGAGAAGAGACGTAGGAAGAAGCAGGGGTGAAAAAGAGCAACAGAAAACAGAGAGGGAGAGGTAAAGAGAGGCGCAGAAGAGAAAGGACGGAGGTAAAGTCGGAACAGGGCGGGGGGAGGAGACGGAGGCGAGAAGGAACAAATACAAGGGACAGACGCAGACACCACACAGCGGGGAGAGACAAGACAGGGTCAAGGCGACGGGAGGAAGCGAAGGACAGGAAGAGGACACAGTAGCGGTGGAGCGAGGGGGGCGACGGGATAGGTCACGAGGGAGTAACAGGGGCGGAGGGAGAGAGCGCAGAGCAGAAGAGAGTTAAGTCTAAGGGTCAGACAGGGCACGAGGGAGAAGGGAGGGGGGAGAAGGACAGAGACCACGGACAGGAGGAGTGAACGCGGAAGGGACGGGAGAGGCAAGAGAGGAGGAGGGATAAAAAAAGAGAAGGAGCAAAAAGAGAAGGAACAGGGAGAAGGGAGAACGACGGGGGGCGCGAACAGAAAAAAGGTAGAAGAGGAGCAGAGGAAGTGAACGGAGAAAAAAGGAGAAGAGAAGGAGGGGAGAGTAGGGGAGTAAGGAAAAGGGGGAAGAAAGGGGAAGAAAGGAGAAGGAAAGAGAGAAGGAGGAGAGGTAGACTCAGAGGGGGAGAGAAGGAGAAGGGGTCGCAAAGAAGTTCAAGAAGAAAAGGAAAGAAAGTAGGGGACGAGGAGAGGTCTCGGAGCGATCGTAGTCGAGGAGAAAAGAAAGGTTAAGGGAGGGGGAAAGAGGGACGGGAGGGGAGCGGGGGGAAAACGTATGGGAAAAGGGTAAAGTGTAGAGAAAGAGGGAAGGTGCGCAGTACAGAGGCACGGACTACGGTGGTTAGGGCAAAAGGGGGAGACGAAGGACGGGCAAGAGGGGCGAAGACGAAAACAAAAGAGTAATGCGCTAGAGAGAAAGAAACACGGGCGGGCGCGGAGAAGGGGAAAGGGCAAACGACACGAAAAGTAGGTTCACGAAAGAGAGAGAAGAAACATAAGGGTAGGAGACAGTGGAAAAGGCCGGAGAGGGAGAAAGCAGGGGAAGACCGGAGGGGAGAGAAGGGAAGCGGAGCGGGAGGACAGGGAGGAGAGAAGGAAGTACGGGGAAAGAAAGAAGGCGAGAGGGAGAGGAAATGAAGAAGGGAGGTAGGAAAGGAGAGAGAAATGACAAAAATAAGTACAATAGAGATAAGGACACGAGAGGAGGTACAGAAGCCACAGAGGGGAAAAAGGCGGAGGAGAGAGGGGAAAGCAGTACGAGAAGAGCAAAGAGGAGGATGGAAGGAAAAGGAAAGGAAAGAAGCTAAAGGAGAGTGGGGAGAGAAGAAAAGGGTAAGAGGAGGGGCAGGACCGAAGGAGTTATACAACAGAGAGGAGGGGGTAGAAGAGAGGCGAGGAGGCGAGAGACAGAGAGGGAGACGGTGTGGGCACGGGAGCGACAGAGACGAGAAGCGGGAGAGAAGGGGAATGGAGAGAGAGAGAGGGACGGGGAGGGGAAGGTAAGGAGGAGCGAGAGGGGGAAGGAGGGGAGCAGCGGGAGGGCAATTCAACAAAGAAAAGGAGAGGAAGAAGGGCAGAGGGTGTCAGCAAAGGGGGGCAGGAGCGGAGGGGGTAGGGCGAATAGTGCCCCCGGTAATCAAAAAAGGAAAAAAGAAAGGCGGAGGTAAGGGGAGGGTGGAGAAGGAAAAAGGGGGGAAGACAGAGGATAGAAAGGGGAGGGAGGGAAGAAGAAGAGGAACACAGAGAGTATTCAACATGGGGTGAAAGAACGGGAAAAGATAGAGAGAGGGATAGAGAAGGAGGGGAAGGGGGAGAAGCGGGGAAGCAGGAGCACGAGGGAGAACAACAGTAGGGAACGCACGAATGGAAGGGATAAAGGGTACGGGTGAAAAAAAAAAGAACAGGAGGGGTGAGGACGAGAGAGGGAGAGGAAAGAGAAGGGAAAAGGGAAAAGAGTGAGGAACGGAGGAAGGGGTGGTCGACGAGAGAACCAAAAGGGGGGGTGGGGCGAGTGGACACGAGACGCGGAGGGAGGAGAAAAAAAGTCTAGAGGAGACAGGACAACTGGGGACAGGGAGGCGAAAGAGAGTAGTAAGCGAAGACAAGGAGGAGGAGAAAGCGAGGGGACGAGGGGAAGAGGCCGAGGGCAGGGGAGAAGAGAAGAGACAGAGGGGAGGGTACGGGGAGGCTCGGATAGAAAGCAAGCAGGGGCAGAGAGAGGCAAGGGAGGACGGAGGGGCGAAGCAGCGGAAAAAGCGAAGAAAAACAAAGAGAAGCAGAAAGGGAAGGGGTAAACGCGGCAGGAGGGGGAAGAACAAAAAGGACAGCAGAGGACAGAGGAGATAGGAAGGGCCTGAGGAGCGGGGTGGGAGAAGGGAAAAAGTCAGGCGGAAAGAAAGCGACGGGGGGGGGGGTAGAAGGGAAAAGGAAGTAGAGGTTACAGGCACGGAGAGAGAGGGGGGGTGAGGGAAGAGAGAGAAAACGAGGCAAACCGGAGCCGGAGGAGAAAAGAGGACGAGAAGGGGGAAGGGAGGAGGAGGGGAACAGGAGCGGCAGGAGCAGACAAAGCAAAGCAGAAGGGAATGAGCAGAGAGCGGAGAAAAAGACAAAAGGGGAGGAAAAGAGGAGGTAAATTGAAAGGCGATGGGAGGACGAAAGAGAAGAAGAGCGGAGACGCGAGGGTTAAGGCGAAGAAGTGAAAGGACAAGAGGAGTAGGGTGAAGAGAGGAGGGAGGGGGAGGTAGTTGAGGGAAGACGTTAGGGGAACGAAGGAAAAAGGAGAGAGGAGGAAGAGGCAGCAAGGGGCAGAAGAGAGAAAACAAAGCACGTAGCAAGGGCCAAAGAAGTATGGTAGGGGGGGTTAGGCAGAGAACGGGTGGGGGAGCAGAGGGCGGAAAAGGGAGGGGACAGAGGGGGGGGGAGGGCTAAAAGTGAACGTCGGCGCAGAACAAAACATGGAGAAGGTAGAACACCGAGAGAGGAGAAACGGGAGGGAGAGGGGGTCAAGGAAGAGAAAAGAGAGGAGAGACACGCGGAGGGAAGAGAATGGCCGGGAAAAAGGCAGCAGAAAGTAAGTAGGGAGGGGGGGGGCAGACGAAGGGCACACCATAGAGGAGCAGAGAAGAGAGGGGGAAGCAAGGACCACCACGGAGGAAACAGCAGGGCACAGGACAGAGGAATGAGTCTAGAGGGGCAGGCAAGGAGAAGAGGGGGGAAGATGAGGACGTGAAGGGCAGGGCAGACAAAACAGCGAAAAGAAGGTCAAAGAAGAGGAGTAGGGGCTGGAGGGGAAGGATGGCAAAAGGGAGGGGGGGAGTCAAGAGGAGAGATGCAGGGGAGGAAGGGGGGGCGAAGAGGGGCGTGGAGGGAAGAAGCCGTAGAGCAGGGGTAGAGGAGAAGGATGCACGGAAAAACAGGGAGAGAAGAGAGGAAAGGGGAAGAGGAGGGAGGACGTGACCAGAAAAGCAAAGAGAAAGAGGGCGACGACGAGAAGAGGAACAAAGAGAGCATAGGAAGGTACAGTCAAGAACGAAAAGGAGTTAAGGTGCGGAGCAGAACAGGGGGGGATGAAGAAAAAGTTAGAAAGAGGGGGAGAGAGCACAGGGGAGAAGAGCGAAGGTTAAACGGGGGGTGGGAGAAGCACGGAAAGAGATGAAAGGCAAAAGAGGAGAAGCGGAAGCAGAAACAGAGGAGGAAGAAGATAGTTAGCGGAAGAAGGACAGAACAGAAAATGAGAGAAAGAAAAGCGGCAAGTGGCGGAAGAAGGTAAGCAGAAGAGGAGGGAGACGTGAGAAGGCAGTGACAGAAAGTAGCGGACGACGGACAAGAGGAGAGGGGAAGCTGACAGGGGGAAAGGGGAGGGGGGGGGGATGAAGAAGAAGAGACTGATGGGAGGGTGGTAAGGAGAGCGCAAGGTAAGAGACGAGGGGAGACGCAAGAAAGGGGACGGAGGTAAGGAGAGAAGGAACAGAAGGAAGAGAAGACCAAAATAGGGAGGGAGGGGGAGGAAGAAGTAGAAGAATAAAGAGGCAGAACGAAAGGAAAACGGGGAGGGGGGAAGCAGGAGATGAAAACGGTAAAGGGGCAAAGAAGCAGAGCAGGAGATAGGGGAGGAAACGAGGGTAGCAAGGTGAAAGGGTGTCGCAGGGGGAAGCAATGAGACGAGAGGAAGAAGACGTAGTAGTAGGCGCGAGGAAGACGAGGAAGGACGGGGAGGAAAGAGAAGGCGAACGGGGAAAGGAAAAAGGAGGAGAGCGGTTAGCGGGTTGGAGCGGGAAAGGAAAAGGCAGACATAGAAAGGAAAGAGGGGCGAGGAAGGTCGGTAGCGAAGGGTGAGGGGACCGGGGGTAAGAAGATAAGAAAAGTTAAGGGGAAAGAGCCTGGTAACAGAGAGGCACGGCAAGAAGGGCATAGGGAGAGAAGTCCGGAGTGGGAAAAGGACGTGAGAAAGGAGGCAGTAGAGAGAGGGAGAGACAAGGGGGGTAAAGAAGGGGGCGTGAACGGCAGGGTAGCGTAGGGGGGGGGTTCGACAGAACGAGCAAGGGAGATGAGACAGGAGACGAGAAGACGAGGGAAAAGAGGGGTTGAGCGGTGGAGGGACAGCAGAAGGAGGGGGTAGAGGGGAGAGCGGTGAGGGGAGAGCAAGGGGAGAGGGAAGAGAATGGAAACGAAGGACAGATAGGGTGAAGCGGACGGAGGGCTACGAAGGGTGCCGAGGCGGAAGAGAGAGAAGCGACGAAGAGGTGAGTAAGAAAGTTTTCGACCAAAGAAGGAAAGGAGGACAACACAGGAGAGGCGCAGGGAGGCCAGCGCCGCCGACAAGACACGCGCAAGGGATGGGCAACACGCCGCCAGGCGCCGCACCCCTCCTTTCTTGACCCTTGTCCTCCTTTTCTACCCTCCCTCCTTTTTTTTTTTTTTTTCTTTATTCCTCTCCTTCCCTTCTCCTTTCCTCTCATTCTCTCTCCCCCTCTTCTTCTCTTCCTTTTCCCTCCCCTTTCTTTTTTTTTCCTCACCCTCTCCTTCTCCTCTCTCTTTCTTAGCTTTCTCTTTCTCCTCTCCTTTTCCTTTCTTCCTTACTTCTCTTCCTCCCCTCTTTCTACTCCCCCCCCCTTCTCTTCTCTTTCTTACCTCTTCTTTTTCTCTCTCTTACATACTCCTTTTCTTCCCTTTCCTAAACCCTGTTGCCAAAAACCTTTAAACACCTCCTCCCTAACACAATTCCTTATACCTAAACCCTAAACCCCTAACCACCAAACCTTATGCAAAAACCATAAATCCATAAACATAGGTTATAATATCACAAGGTGGTATATATACATAAACTTTTAAAATCCTTATACCAAAAACACTAATCCCCTAACGACTACCTTTTACCAAAAAAATCTAATACCTCTATCCAATAGGTGTTAATATCACAATGTGATTTATATACATAAACTTTAAAATTTATACCCTAAACCTTAAACCCACTAACCACTAAATATATAACTCAAAACCCCTAAATCCACTAACACTAAAACATATCAATTCCTTTACTTCAAACTAAGATTCACTGTGTAGCTTAACATTATAAACCCTGACATTGTAGTATCTCACCGGTGATATATAAATATATATAAAAAATCCTATGTGATATGTAATATAATGTGACATGAGTGATGGTATTTCACATATAATTATATATCACATGTGATAAAGCAATTAATTGTGACACTAAATAATTGTGATTTTTTTGAAATCTTAACATGTAATCAATGTTATCACTCTATAGATATTATACTGTTTAGTTAGGATTTTGAAAAGGGTTTTTTTTAAAAACATAGTTTTTATTAGTGGTTTTAATTTAATTTTCACAAATTATGTTGGATATCTTGGTTGAGGAATTGTAAAGATGTTTATTTTTATGTCAAACATGATCAATCATTTAATGTTTTACATAAATACTTATGCTCATTTCATGACATCATGTTGAGTGTTCGAACGCACAAATATATTATATCACATGTGATACTTCAAGCGGGTTTGATGATAAAAAAATAAAATTCTTCGATATTCATCACACTTCTAATAAATAAACTATTTTGTTTTGGAGGTCTATAATTTATGTATGATTAAATTGTTTAGAAAAGCTAAGGATATGTACTTTTCAATGCCAAAAAGGATGAATCAGTTGGAGTTTCACACAAATATTTTTTACCCGTTTTACGGAAAGTTGCTGAAGTGTTCTAACTTACCATATTAGTGTTTATCACAAGTGTTATATCAAGCAAATTTTTACACTGCCAAGTCTGGGAAAAAAAACAAAAAAAAACAAAAAATGTTTGTCGAAGTTTTATGAAAGTGGCACCTTATTTAAAGGATAATTAAATGCTCATCACGATGGTGTAATTTATTAAATTCTTAACGTTTTACGGTTTTTGCTGGGTATGTGATTTTTAAAAATAAGGGTGAAAGTGTGTTTTAATTAAAAAATACAAGTTAGAAGGGGGTACGTGATGTTTTTTAAGGTTTAATCTTATCCATTAAATAAAGTTAAATCTTAGATTAATCATCACCATTAGATCAAACTCAAATGGATGGTGGAGATTTGTCCTTTGGTATGTGAGGAGAAACTGATATGCAAATGAACTTTTCTCTAATAAAATTAAATCTTACATTAATTCTTACCATTAAATTAAACCCAAATGAATGGTAAGAATTTGTCCCTTGATATATGAGAAGAAACTAGTATGCAAATAAAATTTTCTCATCTTTCTCCTTCTCTCTATATTTTTCTTCGGGGCTCAAGTCCTGCATGAAAGCTTTTTTGGGTTTTAGTCGAATGATGGGTCTGATTCTCACAGGGAAAGCAAGAAATAGATGGTTCCGTGAGTTTTCCCGTGTCTCACACCATCTACCTTTAGGTGAGGTCTAGCATGGTTTTGTTAAACAAGCATGTTTACCCGCGCGTTGCTGCGGGACGTTAATTTTTCGCGCATAGTTGACGGGGTTTAATTGTTTTTTCTTATTTTTTTTTATTTTATGGCGGGTTTATTTTTTCGGGCTTATGTTTAATAGTGGTTTTTTTCTATTATGGGTTATGTGTTAGGCTCATGGCGGGTATTTTTTGATCTAAATAAGTCAGTACTATTGTAATTTTTTTTTTTATTTTGTGCCGAGTATTTTTTTTATATTGCGTATTTATAAAAAAAAAAGTGGCCATATTACTGTAGCATGACGTTAAAAAAACGATCGGTTGTTTCTTTTGTGCCGGAACAAAAATTTTTTTTTATATTATTTTGTGCGGGTTTATTTTTTTGGTCTTATGTTTAATAGTGGTTTTTTTTTATATAAGTCAGTACTTTTGTAATTTTCTTTTTTTTATTTTGTGTCGAGTATTTTTTTTTATTGCGTATTTAAAAAGTAGTGGGCGGCCAAACGGGAGGACCATTGGGTTTCCGGAACTCTGTCTATTACTGTTAGCACGACGTATAGAAAACGACGTAGTATCATTTTGTGACCGAAACATTTATTTTTTCTACAATATTATTTTGATGCGGGGGGTGTTTTTTTTATATAAGTTTGTGTTGGGTCTCTGTCGCGGGTTATTTATTGATATGAATAAGTCAGTACTTTTGTAATTTTATTTTTTTTAGTTGGTGTCGAGTATTTTTATTTGTATTGCGTATTTTAAAAAAAGGGGGACGGCCATATGGGAGCCATTGGGCCGGACACTGTCTGTTCATATTTTACTGTAGTACGACGATTAAATAAATATAAAGTCGGCCGGCCCAAACTGGGAGCCATTGAGCCGATCATGTTCATATTTCTGTAGCAAGACGTAAAAAAACGACGTCGTATTACTTTTGTAATGGTATGTATATAATGAGAGTAGTCCCGTAATTTTTTTTTTTATTTTTGGATTTATAAGGAAGGGGAGCTGAGGATTATAATGTTTTTTTTTTTGGGCCGTATGAACAGTAACCGAGCCCAGTGGCCCGTGGTAGTGTTCATTTTACTGTAGAAGCAAGCAAATAAAGACGTAGTATTATTGAGAGTGAGTACGTCCCTGTAAATTTTTTTTGTTATTTTTGGCCAAAGAAGAGGAGGGGATTATAAAGTTTTTTTTTTTTTGGCACACCGTTTAGATGATCAGTTACGGAGCCAGTGGCACGGCGGGGTGGTACTGTTCATTTTACTGTTAGAAGCAAGGCTAAATACGACGTTATGATAACACTTTTTAAAATGTGTATTACCATAATGAGAGTAAGTCCCGTTAATTTTTGTTTTCTTTATTTTTGGCCAAGAAGGGTGCGGGCGGGATTATAAGTTTTTTTTTTACGGGCCGATTATGAACAGTAAAACGAGCCAGTGGGCAGGGGCGGTACTGTTCATTTTACTGTAAGAAGCTTGTCATAAATAACGACGTTTGTTAGTACCAATTTAACAATGAGCCAATTTTTTTTCATATTTTTTTGTGCGGGTTTATTTTTCGGTCTCATGTTTGATAGTTTGTTTAGTTCTTATTTAAATGACAATTCGCGCGTTTGTTTTTTTTTTTGGCCTATCAAGCAGATAGAATGCCGGTAAATAGTTAAAAAATGAGAGTAGTTCCCGTAAATTTTTTTTCTTTTATTTTTTGCCATAAAGAAGGGGAGCGGGATTTAAAGTTTTTTTTTTTTTTTGCGTCCTATGAACAGTTAACCGAGCCCGAGGTGGGCCGGGAAGTTACTGTTCATTTCACTGTAGAAGCGTGGCCACAAAACGAGTAGTATAGCTTTTGTAGTGTGTTTACTTAATGATGTGTCTTAAGATTAAAATGGAAAAACTTATGCATGTTTAGTCACTACAAGTAGCTTATACCGCGGCGTCGTCTGCGAGACGGTTTAGCGGAAGCGCGGGGTTGAAAGAAACTTAAAGTTTTATTCAAAGAAATAATAAACAGAATCGGATGACTCCCAACAGTGCGAGGAAGTAGGGGTATTCCGGAAGAAAAGAAAAATTTTATTTTAATCTTTTTTTTGAGAAAAAAAAAAAAAAACTCGGTCAAAAAAACAAATAATGTGACCCATTTATTAATGTGGAGGTCGGGTTCAAAATATTTAATAACAAGGGAAATAAGGAAAAAAAATTTTATTTTAAAAATTTTTTGAGAAAAAAAAAAACTGGCCAAAAACAAATAATGTGATGTGACCCACTTTATTAATGTGGGGTCGGGTCAAAAACATTTAATAATGTTACCACTTTAGTTATGTGCGGGGTTAGGGGAAAAACATTTAATTTTTTTTTTGGTCGGGTCCCCCAGTAATTGTATTGTTTAGAAATTATTAATTATTAATAAAAAAAACAGGACACGATGACATCAACAAGTGCGAGAGGGTTAAAAAAAAAATTTCGAGGAAATAAAAGGAAAATTTTATTTTAGAAATTTTTTTTAAAAAAAAACCGGTCACCGCGCGCCGCTGCGGGACGATTTGCGGAGCGCGAGGTTTGAGGAAACTTAAAGTTTTATTCATAAAAAACAGACCGATGACTCTAACAGTGCGAGAGGGTATTCCGAGAAAAAAAAGGAAAATTTTTTGAGAAAAAAAAAAGAACGGGACGATTAACGGAGCGCGAGGTTTGAGGAAACTTAAAGTTTTATTCATAAAAAACAGACCGATGACTTCAAAACAGTGCAGTAGAGGATATTCCGAGAAAAAAAAAAAAAAGAAATATTAAAAAAAAATCGTAAAAAAAAGGAAAAAAACCTTTTATTAATGTTGGGGTGGGGTCGGTAAAAAAAAAGAGAAAACCTTTTATTAATGTGGGGGTGGGGTCGGGTCAAAAACATTTAATACGACCCGTTTTTTTGTTGGGTCGGGTCCCCCAATAAATGTATTGTTTAGTAATTCTAATTAATAACATATTTTATTTTAATTTAAAGAAAATAAATTCTACTTATATTCCCAGATTCTGAATACAAGTCACTTGATCTTTGACTATCACGACTCACGAGATCTTTAATTGCACATGTATCTCCTCACAGTTTCTAGCTATCTTATCTGTCATTAAGATCATTTTGTTGTAAACAATGAACAAGAACAAGTTAGGTCACCCGCGCTCTGCTGCGGGATGTTTGGCGGCCGGTGTTTTCGGTTGGACGTGTTAGAGAGTATGTTTTTGTAAAAAAAAAAAAATATACGGTTCGTTAGCTAACGATGATTTAAAGCACAGTTTTGTGATTCTTAAAAAAAAAAAAACTAACGGTCGACCGCTAGTGGGGAAAATGAGATTTTATAAAAAAATTAAAAATGAGGGGCAGTTTTCGTAATTTACACTAGTGCGTGGGGTATTTTGTAAATTTAGAGGGGTATTTCGTAAGTAAAAATAGGATCGGGTCGGGGCGGACTTGGTCGGGTCGACCCGACAATACGATACTTCAGAAAGTGGTGAGTGAATATTTTGAAAAAAAAGCAAAAAAAACCAATTTAATTTTTTTTTTAAAATGTTATCGGACATTCATAAAAAAAAAAGACCGATTGACTAAAAGTGCTGAGAGTGTATTTAATAAAGAAAACAAAATTTTTTTTTCTAAAGAAAAAAAAAAATGCCGAAATCGGACGGGGTAGGGTTGAGCCGGCAATTAAATTGCACACCCGGTTAAAAAAAAAAGGGAAAATTTATCTTAATAAAATTTTTTTGAGGAATAAAAAAGGTTTATTTTTAAAAACTTTTTGAAGGGAAAAAAAAAAGGAAAAAAAAATGGTAAAAATAAAAAATAATGTTAAGAAAAAAAATTCATACAAAAACAGACCGATGCTCCGACAGTGCCGAGAGGGTTATTTCGTTTTTAATTTTTTTTTTTTTTTTTTTTGAGAAAGAAAAACAAAATTTTATTTTAAAATTTTTTTTAGAAAAATAAAAGAACGGGACGTTAGCGCGAGGCGAGGTTTGAGGAAACTTAAAGGTGTACTTATTCATTAAAAAAACAGACCGATGACTCAAACAGCGCGAGAGGAATTCCGAGAAAAAAAAAAGTTTTTATTTAAAAAAGTTTTTTGAGAAAAAAAAAAGGGTTAAAAAAGGGTCAAAACAAAGGCAAATGTAAAGAAAAAAAAAAAAAAAAAAAAAAAAAAAAAAAGGGGCTCATTAAATGTCGGGTCAAAAAAGGCGGGTCGCATTAAATTTTTTTGTGGCACGCAGCATCTCACGCGCACGCTCGCGCTACCTCGGTTTCGTGTCGGGGGCCGTCTGCGATTGTAATATATATATAATAAGTAGAGAATAAGCGAAAATTTCTTATTGATTGATTATCTCAAAAGGTTATAAGAAGTATTTATTTATAAAGCTAATAGTTCTTACTTATTACTTTCCTCGTTTCATTTTTATTATCCTCCGACAAAAAACACACGGAAATAGAAAATATAATTAATTGCACTTTTTCTCTAACAAATTCACTTTACCCTTTCTCTTTTTTTCCACCTAAACATTAAATGAACGTACTACCATTTGCCGCCAAACATTTAATGTTTAACTCCAATTTACTTTAAATAAACTTGTTAAATCCAATTGTACCGCCATTATTTTAACAAAATAATGTATTCTACGATTTAAATTTCATTTTTTTATTCACAAAACATATGGAGGCAAATTTTTGCCGCCAGTTTTTATGCATAAAAAAATTCACATTAGATTTTATGTTTGTTCATATGGTTCTCATATATATCAGGAGGCTTTATATAAGTTCATTACCCCTTCTGCTCTTGTTTTAAACATCTTAAAATTTCACTATTGTCTACGTCATTACTCCATTGTATATGGAGAATTCCATAATTCCATTCACCAAAAAGAACACAACTTATGAGGAACGCCAAGCTATATATCAAGCATTATTGCAAGAAAGTTTTAATGGGCAACTGAGAAAGGGTTCCATAAGTGAGGTGGCTTCTTCGTTCTCAGTATGTCCAAAGACAGTAAGTCGCATTTGGTATCGAGCTAAATTTCAAGTCGACCATGGACTAAATGTTGATTTATCGTCGAAGATGCCAACCGTCGTTGGACGTAAAAGAGTACAAATCGATATGGATGAAGTTTCACAAGTTCCGTTACGTCTTCGTACCAGCATTCGGTCTCTTGCAAAGTCGATGGATGTTTCCAAATCGACTATGCATAGACGAATAAAGGAAGGTGTACTTCGACCTCATGCGAACGTCATCAAGCCAAGTCTCACGAGTGAGAATGAAAGAGCAAGGTTAGAATTTTGCTTATCTAAAATTAGTCGATCATTAACAAGTTCAAGCCATGTGTTCCATGACATGTTTGACGTCGTTCACATTGACGAAAAATGGTTTTACATGTCAAGACCATCAAAACGTTACTATCTTGTCCCCGGCGAGAATGAACCATTAAGAACGTGTAAAAGCAAGAAGTTCATGACAAAGGTCATGTTTCTAGCCGCTGTAGCACGGCCAAGATTTGATGCATCGGGTAACGAAGTTTTCTCAGGAAAAATTGGCATTTACCCGTTTACAACATTAGAACCCTCTAAGCGTTTTCAGCTAGTTACATGTGTTGCGGGAACATTGGAGGACAAAAAGCCAATTTTACAGTGAATAAAGATGATAACAAGATCATGGTTGATAGCCATACCCCTCCTACCATCCAAACAACATCAACAAAAAGTTTTACCCGATATTAGAGCTAAATGGCCGCAAGGTCATACCCGTCCTATATATATTCAACAAGACAATGCAAAGCCGCATATTGATGTTAATGATAGTGCGTTTCTTGAAGCGGCGTATAACACCCCGTGTTTTAGGGTCATTGACGACGTCAATAAATTCACAAGTTATTTTTAGGGTTTTAAGCGTTTGCTTTTAAATCGTAATAGTTAAGTTAAATCGCGTAAGTTAAAAAAATTATCGTTTAGCGTAATCGGACACCAAACGAATTAAAGTTTTCATCAAGCAAGCAATATATTATTTTTATGAAAGTAATAATTTACTTTTTATATTTTATTTATTGGTTGCGTAATCGTTTACGTTTACGCAATTAAATACGTTTAAGCATTTTACCCAGGAAATTACTTATACAATTCTTTAAAACTCTAGATATTTATTAAATTATTTTATCTAAAATTTCTTTTAGATATTTCCCTTAACCATCACCCTGGTTAGACTTAAACTTAGGGATCCTTAACCATGTTAGCTCCTATATAATGACTTAATAGCAACGTTAAACACACTAACACATCCTAAGGTGTAAATTAAGAAACAATCTCTCCCATTTTTATCTTGATAGGGCCACGCCTCTTGAAACACCCCTTTACACAATCCATACAAAATTTTTCTACCAATTATACCAAACTTACACACATATTCCTAAGACCTTCTAAGATGTTTGCAAGCATTGGTTAACCATTTACAAGTGTTGAAGCAAAGAATGGAAGATTAGGGTTTCAAACCTAATCTAGGGTTTTCATACTTGCAAGCTTGGATTTGTGATCCAAACAAGGGTTTGGATTGTGTTGGTCATCATACTACATATCATTAAGGTTATCTAAGGCCTTTATGTATTAAATACTTATGATTTTTGTGTTCATATATTTTAATTTAGCTAATATTCACCTTAGGGTTTATTTAATGGGTTTGATTAAAGTAAGATTAGAACATTGTTATCTTGAACTCTGGACAAAACATTGTCCTAATGGACCTAATATATGTAAGACATAAGATATTAGGGTTCCTAATGATTTGGTAAACAAAGTGGTAAAGCTTAAAAAGTCCTAAAAACAGTTTTAAACAAATTGTGAGGAAAAATATCTTAAGGGCCCTGTTTGTGTAATGTGAAATTCTACATATATGTTTTTGATTTTTATAAAATACTACATGTCACAAGGTTGACGGGAGCGTCATATAGGAACTCGAAAAACGATTAATAACAAGATGATACGCTATTTACAAGTTACGATAGTAATACTTTTATAAAACAATTTTTATAAAAGTTACTATTCACCATAGCAAAATCTTATACTTAATAAACATCACTAATATGATAAAACTTTCAATTACAAGAACGTGCTCGAAAGAATCGCTAAAAACGGAGCTATAACGAATAAGATACGACATTTACGGGTTTTACGACTATTAAACTTATATAAATAAATATGTGAACTGATGTGAACAGTAAAAGTACTGTTCATCAGTGGACTCAAAACCTAAAAATGTCTTATTTTGATACATCGTCTTAGTACGAAGACGTGGGCGCAAGAAACATACAAATCGGACTTGAAACGTGCATTTTACGCCGTTTTTGTTAAAGGGTTATTTATAAACGTTTTTACTTTATAAATATAATTTCGCTAAAACGATTAGATGGTGATGTAGCTATATAGAAATATATATGTTATTAGTTATCAAAGTGCTATATTACTAGGGAATTTCATAATGAGGCCTCTTCGGATGGCGTATCGACGAGTTGTTGGATTTACGATTTAAAGTATCCTAGCTCCTCGTACGTCATGTCATGACCTCTTAATTATGATAGCCCGAATGATAGTATGATGATAACTATATAGGATTGTATATGATAGTTGTTAAGTCAAAGTACTTGAGTACTGATACGACATATATTTACTTAGGTTGCTTTCGGATATTTCCGTGATACGTTTTCTGCCATTTACCCGATTATTTCATCACTTCACTTCTAAGGTGAGTTCATAGCCCCCATTTCTATCTACTTGTTTTACAAACTCTACGGGGTGGAATTACATGCTTGTTTTACTACGGACACAAGTGTTTTCAAGTGTTTTCAAAGTGTATGCTATCCAGATTACTGCCTGATTATTAATGCCTAAGTTACCTTCTTGCCGTGAAGTCCCTATTTATCATGAGCCGTTAATTGCTAATTGTAGTGAGCGCTAGTGTTGTGGATAGATCTATCGGGACTGACAATCCCCACCTTACTTGGGTCACTAGTTTGATCATGGTGCATTTAACATTGAGAGGACAAGTGAGGTTGTTGGCAAGCATCCTATATTCTAGTTGGGGCAAACATCTAGTTAAGGCTTCGAGGTCATGAGCTTAGTGCATTAATACATGTTTTTGGACTACTGAACTTGTTTCATAGTCTACTAGTACCTAAAATCTTGTGGTACACTCTTTTACTTATAAACCTATGGATTCACTCAACCTTTGTGTTGACTTTTAGCGTGTTTAATTTCAGGTCCTCAGATATAAGCTTGGATGGGAGCCGTGATGGATATCTATGAAGATGGATTCTGTGTTTTATTTAAATTCGATGCAACTTTTATCTATGAAAACTTATGTCGTCTTTTGGGATTATAAATCTTTTGTTTAAAGAACGTATGTAGTATGTCTATGACTTTTCTTTTCAAAACATATGGGACCTAATGTATGAACTCTGATTTTGTTATAATGCATCGAATGATCTTGTTTAAAACGTCCATTTAAGGTCGTTTCCTATATCTTGATTGTTGTACTTTGACGTAGCACCCCAAGGTTATCATTCCGCTGCATATCAGATTTTGGGGGTGTTACACCTATCTTAATTTCGTACTCAATACAATTAAACATTTGAGGGCATAACGTGTATTATTTTTTGTCGTGCTATAGATTGTGTGTGTATCGTGTTCATCAAAGTCGAGTTCCGTACTCTAGCGTTCAGGTTTGTTATACAAGATACAACAAGCTAAGTGATATCAAGAGCTTGGTTCAAAGTTATGGAAGCTAGGTCGACTTTATTAAAGGTTCTTGTTGCTTGGTTTTGACAGGAAGCTTTTGAACATCTAGGTTTTAATGTTCAAGGTATCGATTGCAGAAGGTGCTTATGTCAAATCGGTTTCGACGCAAGGTTTATTGAGGTTTCAGGTTTTCTGAGCATCAAGGTTGTTGAGTTTTTGCAAGGGTACGGTCACTTGGGTCAAAGAGATCGGTTTCTTGCAAGGATTATCGACAAGGGTTTCATTTTATCAAGTGTTTGCAAGGTGTTCTTGAAAGTTTCATAGAACAGGGACACAAGGTTTCTTGAATATCGTGTTTCGATTTTAAAGGTATCGGGGTTTTTTCTTGTAAACATGCGGTTTTACACTTCAAGGTTTTGTTTGGTTTATTGAAGATCTGATGAAGGTTAATTTGATTCCTTGATTGTTATTCCAAAATCAACTACAATATATCTCATACAAAGAATATTCTAGAAAGCCATATGGGCTGGGCCTCTTATGCATAACTGGGCCTACTACAATATAGAGAAATTATCATGAAACACTATCTAAAATATATCGACTAATACGCCCCCACAGTTGGAGCGGGAGAAGGCCGTACGCTCAAACTGGATTGAAATTCTTCAAACAATACGGAAGGCAGTCACTTGGTGAAAATATCGGCATATTGGAAACGAGAAGGCACATGAAGAACTCTAACCTGACTAGCGGTAACCATATCTCGGACAAAATGAATGTCGATCTCAATGTGTTTCGTCCGTTGATGTTGAACAGGGTTGACGGACATATAAATAGCACTAACTTTATCACAGAAGACAAGAGTTGTAGTCGATAAAGGAGAGTGTAACTCACGAAGAAGATTACAAAGACATGCAGTTTCTGTCACAACGTTAGCAACACCGCGGTATTCAGCTTCGGCACTAGAGCGTGAAAGAGTATGCTGTCATTTAGCGGACCAAGATAATAAGTTATCACCCAAAAAGACACAATAACCAGAGGTAGACCTGCGTGTAGATGGACAACCCGCCCAATCAGCATCAATATAACCAACCAAAGAGGTAGTGGAGGATTCATATAAGTGAAGGCCTAAATCCAAAGTACCCTGAACATATCGTAAGATACGCTTGAGAGCAGCTAAATGTGGCTCTCGCGGATCATGCATATAAAGGCAAATCTGCTAAATTGCATAAGACAAATCTGGACATGTAAACGTGAGATACTGAAGTCCCCCCACAAGACTTCGGTACAAAGTAGGATCCTGAACCAGAACCCCGTCCGGACCCAGTTTGGACTCTGTATCAACTGGTGTCCGAGAGGGGTACAATAACCATATGAGCACGCTTAAGGAGCTGAAGAGCGTACTTTCGCTGAGATAAAAATAAACCTGTAGAGTGACGAACAGTAGAGATACCAAGAAAATAATTAAGTACCCCAAGATCAGTCATGTCAAACTCACGATGTAAAGAATCAATAAGATGCTGAAGAAGTACTATAGAAGAAGCCGTAAGAATAATATCATCCACATATAAAAGAAGATAAGCAACCTGAGATCCATGTCTATAAATAAATAGAGAAGATTCGCAACGACTGTGATAAAATCCGGCCCATGTGGCATAACCTGCAAAACGCTGAAACCAAGCACGAGGTACTTGTTTTAGTCCATATAAAGATCTCGTCAATCAACAAACATGGTTAGGGAACCTAGCATCAACAAAACCGGGTAGCTGATTCATGTAGATAGTCTCGGATAAATCACTGTTAAGAAAAGCATTACATCAAGTTGGTGAATTGGCCACTTACGAGATACAACAAGGCTAAGAACCGTGCGAATAGTGGCTGGTTTGACAACAGGACTAAATGTCTCATCAAAATCAACACCAAGTTGCTGACTACTACCGTTAGCAACCAAACAAGCCTTATAACGGCTCAAAGTCCCGTCAGCATAAAACTTATGCTTATATAACCACATAGAGCGAACCATATTAACACATGCGGGGCTTGGTACAAGTAACCAAGTACCATTTTTAACCAACGCATTATACTCATCGTACATAGCATTACGCCACTAGGGATCTTTTAAGGCATGAGACGGAATGTTAGGAATAGGAGAAATCAAGAAAGTATTTAGAGACAAGCGATCGATAGGTTTAACAATGCCTGATTGCGACCGTGTGATCATGGGATGAGTGCGGGTGGGTTCATTAACTGGGTTGGTATTGGTTTGTATATTTGGTGGATCGAATATGGGTGGCGGCAGCAGATTGTTTTGGGTTTGGGTTTGGGTGTTGTGTGGTTCATGACTAGTGGGCTGGTTGGTGGGGAAAGTTAGGCCTGGTGAATTTGGGCCAGTGTGAGGAGGACTTTAGGTTGGATCAATAATTGGTGGAGTATGAGTGTTGGCTGAGGGTCGGCAATTGGGTCGTGGGTATGCGTTGTAGGGTCTAGAAGGGTGTGGTGAAGTAAGGAGGAGGAAGGCGTAGGTTCAAGGAATTGATACGAGGGTGGAGATGATGGTGTCATAGACTTGTATGGAAATTAGGTTTCATCAAAGGTAACATGTCTAGAGAGAATGATTTTGTTAGTTTCGAGGTCGAGACAACGGTAACTGCGGTGGTAGGCAGGAAAGCCCAAAAATATGCAAGGTGTGGCACGTGGTGCTAGTTTGTTGGGTGAGTGAAGGTGAGGGTAACAAAGGCATCTAAAGATGCGTAAACGAGAGTAGTCGAGTTCTTTTTGAAATAATTTTGTGAAGGGGATTTCGTTGTTAATTGCTTTGGAGGGAAGAAGGTTAAGGAGGTAGGTTGCCATATGAAGGGCCTCAACCCAAAATGATGGGGTAGGTGAGCTTGAAAAAGGAGGGTACGAATGACATTATTTATGGTGCGTATCATTCGTTCGGCTTTACCGTTTTGTTTGGATGTTTTAGGGCAAGAAAAGCGGAGTTGGATGCCGTTATTGGAAAAAAGGATATGGAGCCGGTTATTGTCGAACTCACCACCATGATCACATTGGAAGCTTTTTATTTCACATTTAAATTGATTTTTGACGTAAGTACAAAAATGTAAAAATTTATCAAACATGTCAGATTTAAAACGAAGGGGATATATCCATAGACAGTGAGAGAAATGATCAAGAAATAAGAATTAATATTTCAAACCACTCGAACTAACAATGGGAGATGTCCATAAATCAGAATGACTAATAAAGTAAGAGAACGAAGAACTTCATCCCTAGGTGACCGAGGCTTTGGTGCCAAGTGGTGGAGCTAGTAGACACAAAAGCAGTAGGAAGAGTTGACAGTTTGGTTACTGGATAGAGATCGCTTGAGCTGTCACATCGAAGAAGGATGTGGCGAGTCAAGAAATCCTTCACAGAAAAACCAAACACGTCAAATTCAATAGTACAATTATTATCCCTAGTAAATTGACAAACAAAAATGAGGTTTTTAATGATGTTAGGAGTGACAAGAACATTATGAAGGTGTAAGGGACGATGAATAGATGGAATAATGCTATGTCCGGTGTTAGTGACAGGAATGGAATTACCGTCACCAACATGTATAGATGGGAATAAGCATGTATTAAAAATAATACTTAAATTAGGAGCATTAGAATTTAAATGAGAAGTGGCACCTGTGTTTATGCTCCAAGTAGGGTCTTGCAACGTCATAGTGCTAAACGCATTAGGGAGCAATGGAGTTAGGCCTAAAATACCTGCGGAACTAGTCGAGCCAATGGACTGGGCCTGTTGGTCCGTGATAGGCTGTTGTACATGTGGACAAAATGACTTAGCCAGGTGGGCCCGCTTTCTAAATGTGTCATGTGAAGTCCATGAATGAGGGTGGACAATTCTAGCTGAGCCTTGAATAGCATGCGTCCGTACTCCCCCATTCGAATCAGAAACATTTGATTGATTATAAGCATTTGCTATATTTAAATTCCGCTGTCGTTGATCATGAATAAATTTACAACCATCACCAAATTTGCAAAAACCCTTCGCAAAATTCTGACAATATTCTGGGACAATACTAGCCATTAGTACCAAGCAATATATAAGAGGAGCGGCTAAATAATTATCCAATTAAATCGGCTGACGAAACCAATGAAGAACCTAATTAATATATATTAGCTATCCAACTGATTGGATGATGACAAAAGAGATACTAAATTAATATTTGATTGGTGGAATGTGACGTAATAAGGACTGTCACATAAAACAAAGTATAACAGCTCTTTGGATGCTTTTAGATAGTAGATTTGGTGGGAAGTAAGAAAAGAATAAGAACGATGGCTTAGAAAGAAGAAGAAAATACGGTAGTTTTGGTTTTAGGGTTTTAGAAGGCTCTAATTACCATGATGAAGGTTAATTTGTTTTCTTAATTGTTATTCCAAAATCAATCACAATATATAATCATACAAAGATTATTCTAGAAAGCCATATGGGTTAGGCCTCTTATGCATAACTGGGCCTACTACAATATAGAAAAATTATCATGAAACACTATCCAAAATATATCGACTAATAAGATCAACGGTTCTGCATTTCGGGGTTTCTCTTTGTCGATGATATAATACACGAAGAAGGAAGAAACAAGGTTTTACTTTCAATTGTTTAAAAAAAATAATATAATATTCATTCAAGTGGGAAATTACATATAACTAAAAAAAAGTTAGTCCTTTAGTATTTTAATTATTTTTCATATTATATAATTTAAAGGGGCATTACACACGGGTACTTTGTTTAGTTCGGTTTTATGAGGTTTATATCATAAGTTATCGTAATAAACAAAGGATTAAAGAACGATAACAGGGACCAAGTCTGAAATTGAGAAATTCGATGGAAGAGTGACTTCGGGTTATAAAAGGTAAGGATAAAGGCTTTGCTGGAACATCATGGATTAGCTGCATCATTTGAAGATTATCTGCAACCACAATAGTGGCATATGATAATGTCATCCAGAAAAAAGCTTACAGCGCATTGATCTTGCGTTTAGGTGATCGGGTTCTATGGGAGATCACCAAGGAGAAGATTGCAGCGGGGTTTTAAAAAAAGTTAAAGACTTTATACACGACTAAGTCTTTAGCTAATTGTTGGTACTTGAAGAAGAAGTTATATACTTTTCACATGCATCAAAGTAAGAGTCAATCTGAACATACTGATGAGTTTCATAAGCTGGTAGGTGACTTAGAGGCAATAGATACTGTTATATCGGATGAGGATGGGACATTATTATTACTCACATATTTACCTTCATCCTACGATAATATCATGGATACTTTGCTATATGGTCGGGATAATTTAAAGCTAGAAGACGTGCTCGCGACACTTTTTTCTAGGGAACTTCATAAGATGACGGAAGCAAAAGGTGATGGTGGTGAATGGTTGTATGTGAGGGGGATATCTGATTAGAGAGATATGGAGCAGGTATAGACAGTGCATGGTCAAAGTCACATGGAAGAAGCAGCAGACTCAAGGTGTTATATATGTCAATTTGAGGAGCATTTGAATAGGGATTGTTTAAGGTATAATCATAAGAAATCTCAAGGTTTTGTCATGAATAAAGATCAAATTTTGGTTCTAGAGCTGATGAGTATGCCAATGGTGATGTTGTGATGGCTATGAGTGTTGAAGAACTTTTAGACTAGATCATGGATTCAAGGGGCTCATACCATATGACATATGATTTTGAGGAGTATGATGGTGGTAATGTACTATTGGGTGATGTCAGGGAATGCCGTGTATGAAGGACTGGTAAGGTTCAAGTACATATGATGGATGGGTCAAGTTTCGTGTTGAACAAAGTCACATATGTTCCAGAATTAAGGCAAAACTTGATATCGCTGGGTACTCTTACAAATGAGGGTTTTACTGTGAAGATGCAGTCGGGCAAGATCAAGGTTATAAGGGGTTCGCTGGTGGTACTATCATGAACAAGAAGGGCTAATTGCGTATATACCCTAGAAGAAGACATTGAAGGGTAGGAAGTAGTTAGGAGAATATCAGACTGGGTGGAAGATTAAGACGACTAATGTTCTTGATTCTTGTAATCAGAGGTCTACACAACAATGTACAAAGAGTGGGGTTGCCAAACATTTAGGTGTTGCAAAGATATAACAAAATGTGTTGGTTGGAGAGACGAACATGACACTCTTGGCTAAGCTACGTTGTTTTGTGATTCAGTCTAGAGTACCAAGGTTTTTTGGGCAGAGGATACAATCATGTCTGCATAATGCAGTGAATAGGTCACCATCATCAGCGATTGAATGTAAGACACCTATAGATATGTTTGGGGTTGTTTGTTGGTTTGCTAGTATTAATCAAAGGATGCTTGAACCAGTTAAGGTTAATTGCATATTTCTGGGATTCCCTAAAGGTATAGCGGGTAATAAGCTTTAGAAGTTAGATGACGTTACTTTAAAGGTAGCGCTTTATAGGAAAATGAGTTTCAATGAGAGTGGGGAATACATGAAAACTTTAATTGGTTCTAGTGTAGGTATGGGTTCGGTGCATGTGTTACAGGGAGTTGAATTTAAGGTGGAACCACAGGAGGATCATGCAATTGAGGTGGAACCTCAAGGGAATGTCGATCATGTAGGTGGTTGAGCCAAAGTACAAACTCAAGATTTGATAGACTATCATTCAACACATGATAGAGAGCAACACTTAGCATGAGAGCTATTAAGTTATGAAGAAGACAATAATGATGCTGCTTTTGTAGTTGCTGAAGTGGAGAAAATATATGCACATGAGTCACTGACTTTCAATGATATAGTTTCTTGTGAGGTAATTTTCAAATGGAAGGATGGATTGAAAGAAGCTATGGATGCTCGGTCAGATGTGTATGACGAAAGTGAAGGCTATTAGTTGGAGTATACACAAGGTATGTTCATACATCTATTTTATCTATATAGATGGTATGGTTTTTCCTTGCGGATGCAAGGCTGAGATCTGGGTTACCAAAGGTTTGCTGGTTAAAACAAAGAGAAATGTGCTTGGTATGGAGATCGTCAAGGATCAGAGTGGTAATACTCTGAGGGTGTCATAGTCCAGGGTTTACAACGGAAAGTTGGTACATATTTTGTTGGAGGGACACTCCATACTGTCGTAAGAGATTAGTCTATCAGGGGATTGTGATATAGAAAAGAAGAGGAGTAAAAGGTCATAGGTATATGCAGTTGGAATCCAGGAGTATCAGGTGGTCGACACGAGACTTTGACATAACATCTGTAGATGTGGGTATGTTGGATAGGTTTGATCGTGGGTTACAGACACACGTACAGGTTTTTGTGGATTTTGACTACGCCATGGGAAGATCGATCAATGTCATGGGTAGATCTATCATAAGGTACGAGTTGATACAAGGATGTGCAGGAAGCTTAAAAGCTAATTTATAGCACATGGAGGTTTTGTCAACAAATGAAGCGGGATATATGACGTTTACTGAGGCTTGAAGGAAGGAAATATGGCTAAACGGACTCTTGACAGGTCAGGATATTAGCTAAGATAAGTAGCGGGTATTGTTACTGGTTCCTTGGGAAAAGGCGGTTCCTAGTCTGAAGTTGTTGCGTATCGGTATTGACTAATAGTGATACTAAGGTGGAAATTGTTAGTAGAGTAAATTCCGCGTTCGTCCTTGTGGTATGCGTTCGTCCTTGTGGTATGCGTTGATCGACGAGTTTTGTCATTTGACAAGAAAATACACCATCCGTCCTTAAATTCGAAATGTTATGTATCGTTGGTCCTTCACTATAACGACCTTTATTAACTGTCGTTAAATTACTTCACTTGATACTCAAAGGAGGGTATAATGTTAAATTTGCTATAATTTTTTTCATTTCTCTTGAAACAGAGTTCAACAACCACCAACCAATTTCTTCTTTAATATATTATCATCTTATTCAAACCACCCACATGTTCATCTTCACCCACCACCACCATTCTCATCACCTCCGGCCACCTTTACAAAAATACGGTAGACCATATTTAGTTAACACTTTATTAAATCTACATACCCTTAAATCTACATATCCACACTAAATCAAATCTTCTTTAATATTAAATCTACCAACCAATTTCTTCTTTAATATATTATCATCTTATTCAAAAATACGATACCCTTAAATCAAACCTAAAATTAATATTAAATCTACATATCCACACTAAATTAAATCATATCAATTCTTATATCTTTTTTTAGAATTTACTAAGACAACACATAACACTGATTATATAAACATGGACCCAGTTGTGATGTTTAAGCCCATTCATTTAATTGTCTCCAGATTTAGCAATCCCACCACCATCAACATCCATCATTTCTGATGACCGTTAAAAACCTCAAAATCAACACCCATATCATTCTCTCATTGTATCAAAACGCTAACACCTCATCTTGATAAACTCAAACATAAAATCCAAACCATATATACTAACCTATTATCAATCACTTATATATTAATGTTCCATCTACCACTTAGAGCATTAGGCGTGGTGAAGTGGTTTGCCAAGCCATTTGTGTGTTAGACGCATAAATTATTGGCCCAAGCCATTGCGGGCTTGAGGTCCATTAGATCTAGAGTTTAGTAGCTTATTCCCAAAGCTATGTTATATTATAAATAGACATGCTTTGTTATGTAATGAAAGCAATCCAATCAATATCAATTTCTATTATCTTTCATGGTATCAGAGCTCTAGGTAAGATCCACCAATAAAAATTGCTATCCTTCGGTCATCGGCTACTTGTTGGTGAACCGGAAGGATCTTGTTTTTTTTCCGCTCTATAGTTTTTATTAATTTAGGATTTTACTTTTCGTATTCAATGCATAAACCGTAAACCTTAGCCGTCAAAACACAAAAAAAAATTTGTTGAGTTGCCTAGATCAACCATTTTTTTCTCATCTGATTGTTTTCGTTGTCGAAGATTATTGTCGTTGACAACAAAAGTTGTCCAACAAATTGCCGCTCCCTCCTAAAGGCAAAATAAGCCATGACGTAAAAAAAAATAGCAAACGTCATAAAAAATGAAGAAAACTGCGAAGCAATATATACAATTATGTCGTCAAATACAAGTCAATCTCCGTGCAAACGAGCAACAAAGAAGAAAAAGAGAAGAAGAATCGGCTTCAACATTCATCTAGTTTGTCCGTATCGAAAACCCCGTTCAAACTGCGAGGAGTGTTAGACGCATAAATTATTGGCCCAAGCCATTGTGGGCTTGAGGTCCATTAGGTCTAGGATTTAGTAGCTTATTTCCAAAGCTATGCTCTATTATAAATAGACATGCTTTGCTATGTAATGAAAGCAATCCAATCAATATCAATTTCTATTATCTTTCACTCTCACAACACACCACAACTTAGCCATTTGGGCCCTGCCCACCCACATTTTTTCCATCTTTCCGAACAGAATAAATTTCATTCATTCAAATTAAAATAAAATACGAAAAATAAAAAATACACTTTGAAACAAAAAAAATATAAAAAAATTAACATACGAAATTAAAATACGACATAAAATAACTAAAACATGATTCAAATCATTACATTGCTCTGTAACGGTTAATCATTTGTTCCTTGTCAGCAATGGTTCGTAGCAATTCGGTCATAACTGCCACCAAATTGTTTGAGTTAGTCATATCAGAAAAACTCGCCTTTTCAGAGCACTGAAACCGTATTTGATGAGGGGATCACTAGACATCGCTTCCTCCCTCAACAATTCCGGAGCACGGGTACGCAATTGCTTCAGGTACCGATTCAACTCATGCAAGAGATTGTTAGCTTCGACATCAGCTACAAGTTCTTGACGTAATAGTTGAGAGAGTATAAGAGAAAGCGTGTGGAAATTGGGTTATTTTGAATTTGAAAGGATATATATACAGTAAAAGGGAGTATAAATTAAAAAAATAAATTAAAAGTTTAAAATTTTGAAAAATAACCGTTGCATGCAAACGGTATAAATGTTTTGGTTTCGTCTCTTTCTTCGTCGTGTAGACGGCGAAACCGGACTCGGCGAGCCGAGCCGGTGTGGTGGCGAGCGAACGACGACGCCGAATGGAGGTCACGTCGGATTCGGCGAATTCTCACGCCGTGACACCCAATGCTCTTATATAATACTTCCTCACATCTGGTGCGATCACTCTTTTCTTCTCTCTTCTTGCAGCCACTACACACACTCCTTTATCTATCTCATTCTTTCAACCACCTTGTATCTTCCAAACATGTTTGCTTTCTTTATGCTAAAAGCGAATAACAAACACCTTTCGCATTTCCTTTTCTTTTCTTCAGCCGCACAACCAAAATATATTTACAAGGTTTCGACTAATCTTTCGACTAAAGGTTTCGAACTCAAGATCTTTTTGAAAGGTGCCTGGTAGATTTGTTTTATATTTCGTTTGTGTTTTGCTTAAAGATCAATGATGGGTTATGTTCAAACACTTAAGATCTTTAAACATCTTTGAATGAATATGAGGTCTTGTGTTTTTTTCTTTTTGACTTCGAGTCTTGTAATTCAAAGATAGGATAGTGAGATTGTAGTTTGTTTTGTTGTTTGTAGATGTAGATGAGAGGATGTAATTGAGTTTGGACAGATGTGGATAGGTTTTTGTACCTTTGTTGTTGGGATAGTGATGATGTTGACTGAAATCTTGGTAGACAGTGAGTAAATAGATAATTTTGATATATACTAGCATGTTATTCGCGCAAAGCAGAGGCATTAAAAATAAAAAAACTAAAATTAATAAAATTATATCAAAATGAATGTTGAATTAAAGAGCACGAAATTTTAGAAAATATGATGAAATTAAATAATAAAAAAATAAATAAATAAAATGATATTTCAATTTAAAAATAAAAGTGAATTTTTAATTAAGAAGTGACACGTGTCACTTTAAAAAATTGTGTTTCCTTAAAATGAGATTGATTGTCAAGATTGCACTTAAGTTGTTACAAAAGGTTGTTATATAAAATGAGATGGATGTGTTTGTTGTTAAAAAAATATTTTTATAAAAAGAAAGGGAAAATTATGAATTTAGACTTTCTAAATATGAAAGTGTTCTAAATGATTTATAATGTAGTATAGATATGCGTTATTTTTAAGTCATTGTGTATTGTCTTTTATTCCATGATAATGAAAAAGAAGATGCTAATGGAGTGAGTGAAAAGTCAATAAAATGGAAATAAAATAATGGAAGGGTTTCGATGGTATATGGTAGTTAATTTTGAATGAGGATGGAGGATGGAGGATGGTGGGCGAGTGATCGTGGATTGAAAGTGTTTGTTTATTTTGAAGAAGATGATGGGTTTATATTTGTGAAAGATGATGTTCACAAGATGCAAGTTGCATTAAAGTTTCAAACATTAATGGTGAGACCAATTTAAAAGTGAATTGACTACTATACCCTCACACGTGATAACTTAAAGAGAGTTGATGAAAACCGTTAATGAGAGGGACCTACACTACATAACATTCACACTTGAGAATGAACGGTGCATTTTTTTTGTCAAAGAACAAAACTTGTCGGTTAACGTATATCACAAGGACGAACCATGTAATTTACTCTTGTTAGTATTAGTATGCATATTAGTCAAACTTTAAGGGTTTTAGTGTAATATTAACTCTAATTATAGTAATATTAATTAGGAGGTTAAAGTGTGCATGTATTGCATGCATAGATAACCAACTTTGAGGAGGTCATGGTTTGGTTTATATCTCAATTGACTATCCTTGTTCTTTCTTTTTGGTCTTTAAGCTTAGTTTTATTCTTTTTAGGATATGTTTTCTAACCCTCACATCCTTTATAAATAGAGATGAGGGGAGAGGGGTCAATTACATCGTGTCTTCTTTTCTTACTCAATACAATTAAATATTTGAGGGCATTACCAAGGCCGGTTAAAGGGAGGTGCAACGGCACAAGGCTCCCTTTTTCTCAGGGCCACAAAATTTTAATTTCATCCATTATTCTATTTAGTGTATATGAAATTTAAAAAGCCCAAATCTCTTATTCCTATTGTTTTTTTGTTGGTTAGCTGACATCAAAGACCATGATGCTAATATATTTTAATAAAAATGTATCAACATACCACACTTAATAACCATTGTCAGATTTAGAAAAAGAAAAAGTACAAACTTTCTTGCCACTTGATTGTTACCGAGTATATATCGAAGCCTCTTATGGTTACGGCACAAGGCCACCGGAATCCACGGGACGGGCCTGGGCATTATGTGTGTACCTTATTTATTTTCTGTCGTGCTATAGATTGTGTGTATCGTGTTCATCAGAGTCGAGTTCCGCACTCGAGCATTCAGGTTTGTTGTACAAGATACAACACCAATAAAACAAACTTATATTAAATTATGACTTTACATTAAAATGTTATGTTAATATAATGTATAACGTGAAAACTTATATGAAAATGATTTGGGCTACAACATGACCCAAATGGGACGTAAACCATCTTTTAATGACTTGGATAGATGAGAAAGTATGTTGAGATTTTATGCAAAGGGGGCTTTATTAAATTATCAACTAGTCAAAGATCACTCATCGCTACAATGGTAATGTTATATTGTTTAGGTCACGAATGAAGGGAAGGTCCTTGCACTGGATCTTGAAATCTATAACAATGCGGGGAATTCACTTGATCTTTCGTTATCAATACTTGAACGTGCAATGTATCACTCACATAATGTCGACGAGATCCCACACGTTAATGGAAGTGTTTGTTTCACTAATTTTCCTAGCAACACTGCGTTTAGAGGGTTTGGTGGACCCCAAGGTATGCTCATTACTGAAAATTGGATTCAAAGAATTGCCATGGAAGTCAAGAAAATCCCTGAAGAAATTAGAGTAAGTTATTCGTGCATGTGCGGAATTGGATCACAAATGTTATGTTTCATGGAGATTATTAGTACTAAAAAGTATGATTCTGTTTCAGGAAATTAATTTCTTAAGTGAAGGGTCAATATTACACTATGGTCAACAAATTCAAGACTGTACTTTGAATCGGCTTTGGGATGAACTCAAGAAATCTTGCAAGTTTTCGGAAGTTCGGAAAGAAGTTGAAGAGTTTAATCTTCGTAATCGATGGAAGAAGCGTGGAATTGCTATAGTTTCCACTAAATTTGGCATTTCGTTTACAATAAAGTTCATGAATCAGGTTAGCATTATCAAAGGGTAATATAAACTGACCTAATTGCCCCTTCCTTTGAAATAATCTGAGACTTCTGGTAATTTTCTATATATTAATTACTTAAATATTAGGATTTTCAAATACGCGAACAAGTTATCTCAATCTTACAACCTCAAACAGCAGCACATATAAACATAATTTCCTACATGTCTTATTATAGCTGATCATCTGGTTCTAGTTATTGAAAATCACTCTTAAAACACATGTTCAAACGTCCTCTAAATATATGTATTTGTGCTCATTGGCTGCAGGCAGGTACACTCATTCAAGTGTATACAGATGGAACCGTGTTGGTCACACATGGTGGTGTTGAGATGGGTCAGGGCTTACATACAAAGGTTGCTCAAATTGCTGCTTCCGCCTTTGATATTCCTCTTAGTTCAGTATTTATTTCTGAGACAAGTACCGACAAGGTAATAACATATTATGACTCTCTTAAAGTTAAATCAATACTTTTTTGTAGCACAATGTATGCTTTTCTTGACTGTTTGATCTGTTGGAATAGGTTCCTAATGCATCTCCAACAGCAGCTTCAGCTAGTTCCGATATGTATGGAGCTGCGGTTTTGGATGCGTGTAATCAAATAAAAGCAAGAATGGAGCCAATAGCATCTCTTAAAAAACACAGTTCTTTTGAGGAGGTGCATGAATGGCACTTCATTAATTCAATAAAACTGCAACAGAAGGATCCAATGATTTATGATGAACATTTTTTCTGTTTCTTTTCAGTTGGTATTAGCATGCTATTTCGAGCGCGTAGACCTTTCTGCACATGGGTTTTACAATGTCCCCGACATTGGTTTCGACTGGGCAACTGGAAAAGGCCATCCGTACATGTATTTCACATATGGAGCCGCATTTGCTAAGGTGGAAATTGACACGTCGACTGGGGATTTCCACACGAGGGCTGCTGATGTCATCTTGGATCTCGGATTTTCCATCAATCCAGCCATTGACGTTGGACAGATTGAAGGAGCATTTGTGCAAGGTATGGGATGGGTAGCTCTAGAAGAGTTAAAATGGGGTGACGATGCTCACAAATGGATTCCACCTGGTTGCTTGTTCACTTCTGGCCCGGGACATTACAAAATTCCATCTGTAAATGATGTCCCTTTCAAATAAGGTTTCGTTATTAAAGGTACAACACTTCATTTATTCTACTTTATGCTTTGTGTATAGGGTTTCCGTCACACAAACCCTACAAACTTATTATAAATGCAAATAAGTACCAAACTTTTTGGGTGTTGAGTATGTCCTCATTTTTTTGGTTGTCAGTAAAATATATACAAGTGTTGTTTATTTATTTGAAATTGATGGACTAAACACCTTTTTAAACTTGGGCGACCAATTTTACCAGAAAAAAATACTTTACTTAACCGCATTCTTAAAGAAAGTAATAAAGTATATAGGGATCTTTTGACGGTAACTGATCTTGTTTCTAAACAAGTTATATTCTTGAAGAAATACAAATTAAAAGATGCACGTACATATCTATTTTATTTTTTTGTAATACAGGATGCTCCAAATGACAAGGCTGTATATTCATCAAATGGCTTGTATTGATGACTTCACTGCACCATTTGTTAAGTCTGATTTTCGACCCAAGCTTAGCGTCTAGCAAGTGAATCAACTCGTCACATTAAACCCATGATTGTACTGTATGTACATCATTTTGTATAGTTAACTAAGAATACTATTCTGATTCAGCCCCTTGTGAACTTGGTAAACTGTTATAGTTCCCACTTGGATTGAGGCTATGAACTTAGAAATTGAGTCTTTGCATAGAAATAAAACATGGGTCTTATCTGATCTTCCGGTGGGTAGAAAAACGATTGGGTGTAAATGGATCTATAAGATCAAGTATAAGTCCACCGGTGAGGTAGATAGGCATTGAGCCAAGCTTGTTTCCAAAGGCTATAGTCAAAGTAAAGGTCTTAATTATGAGGAGACTTTTAAACCTGTTGTCAAGATGATCAGTGTTAGATGTTTAATTAGTCTTGCGATTCATAATAATTGACCATTATTTCAATTGAATGTTAACAATGCTTTCGTGTATGGATATTGATGATGTATAATATGAGCACCAAGCTTACTGGGCTTAGTTCATAATATACATATATGGGCCCAGGCCCAATACAAC
>BQNB010061160.1:0-36610 GCA_026074375.1 Tanacetum coccineum | reverse complement strand
AGAGGCACATAAGAGGTTGAGGTTGACCCGAGGATCGGACCGGTTGTTGATGAGGACGTTCCTGATCATGTCACAACTGATGAAGCTGTTAAGGTTACCTATGAGACATTAAGATATTTAGTACAAAGATTTCATGATCATACTGAGGAGATTCCAGTTCACCGAATTCAGGTTATCGAGACTACTCAGATACAGTTAGAGGCTGATCAGTTAATGGCTAGTGAAGAGAGAGTTGGTTTGGCTGATAGGATTATGAGGTTAGGACAGGAGAACCTAAAGGTTCGAGATTTGTTATGTATCGAGAGGGATCGGGTTGACAGTCTTCTTCATCACATGGCACTTTCTCATGAGGAGTTTCGTCAGATTCGTAGGGATCGCGATGATGCTCAGGGGAGACTTAGGAGATTGGAGTCGTTTGTTGAGAGGCGTTTGGGATTTCGCCCTTAGTTTGGTAATACCAGGGTTATGTAGGACATTAGACTGATGGTTAGGTCTAGATGTTAGTAGTGAAAATATTGTAAATCAATTACCCCGTCATGGGTTGATTGTAACCGAATTAGATTATGATATATATATATATATATATATACGAAACCTTATTCTACTATTCCATCATGTGTTCATCTTTAATAGGATATTGTTATTTATTCGTTCTGGCAAAACGTGTTGTTATTATATTTTATTTCATATTATGTATTTAATTCTCGTTATAAGTCACCGTATATCGTATCGAATCTCATCATGTGCTATGTCTTGTGTTTAGGACATGACTATCACACGTTCCGGAATGACCTCTGAAGCAATCGAAGAGCTCATTGCCCAGCGAGTGGCTGAGGCATTGGCTAACTATGAGGCAACCCGTACTGCTAACGCTCTCGAGGCCGAAAGTCAAAGCCAAAATGGCAATGACGGCGATAATGGAAATGGGAATGGAAATCAGGAGATGGAGGAAACAACGAAAATGGAAATCCAAATGAGAATGGTAGAGGTGCTATGCCAGTTGCTCGTGTGTGTACCTATCAAGACTTTGTGAAGTGTCAACCGCTCAACTTCAAAGGGACTGAAGGAGTTGTAGGTTTGACAAGATGGTTTAAGAAGAAATAGTGTTCCACATCAGTAATTGTCCAAAAGTGTATCAAGTTAAGTATACCACTTGAAATTTGCTAGATAGTACATTAACTTGGTGGAATTCACACAAAAGGATAGTTGGAGTTGATGCTGCATTTTCTATGACATGGAGAGGTCTTATGAAGTTTATGATGGAAGTGTATTGTCGAATGAACAAGATACAGAAAATGGAAACTGAATTATGGAACTTGACTATGAAGAACAATGATTTGGCTGCTTATACTTAGAGATTTCAAGAGTTGACTTTGTTGTGTACTAGAATGGTCCCAAAAGAGGAAGAGCAAATTGAGAGGTGTGTTGGAGGTCTCTTTGACAACATTCAAGGGAATGTGATGTTTGCTGAACCAACGAGACTCTAGGATGAAATTCGGTTGGCTAATAGTTTGATGGACCAAACATTGAAAGGTTATGCAATTAGGAGTGCTGAGAACAAACGAAAGTTTGAGAGCAATCAAAGAGGAAACCGTGCACAACAACCCCCGTTCAAGAGGCAGAATGTTAGAGGATCAAATGTGGCCAAATCCTATACGGCTGGTGGTAATGAAGGTATAGTTTATGTTGGACCTCACCCTTTTTGAAACAAGTGCAAGTTACACCATGTTGGGCCATATACTATAAAGTGTAGAAGTTGTGGAAAGATTGGTCATTTAACCAGGGATTGTAAGCCAGTAGTTCCCGCGGCAGTTAACCAGAGGGCCCCGGTGGTGAATCAAAGGATTGCCACATGTTTTGAATGTGGAAGGCAAGGGCATTTCAAGAAGGATTGCCCTAAACCGAAGAATCAGAACCATGGAAACAAGCCTATTACTCCTGAAGCTAGAGGGAAAGCTTATACTATTGGTGGAGGAGATGTAAACCTGAGATCCAACGTTGTCACGGGTACGTTTCTTCTCAACAACAATTGAGCTTTGGTATTATTTGATTCGGGTGCCGATCGAAGTTTTGTGTCGACTACTTTTAGTACCTTGCTTGATGTAATCCCCGATACCTTAGACGTTAGTTATGCTGTCGAATTAGCTGACAGAAGGATTGCAAAAACAAATACTATACTTAGAAGTTGTACCATAGGATTATTAGGTTATTCATTCAACATTGATTTAATGCTTGTAGAGCTCGGTAGTTTTGACGTCATCATTGGTATGGATTGGTTAGCGAATAATCATGCGGTGATTATTTGTGACGAGAAGATAGTACGTATTCCTTTTGGAAACGAAATTCTGATCATTAAAGGAGATAGGAGTGATAAGGGGAAGAAATCGACGTTGAGTATCATATCATGTACGAAGACTAAGAAGTATATGGAGAAAGGTTATCAAGTATTTCTGGCGCAAGTTACAAAGAAGGAAACATAAGTTAAGTCAAAGGAGAAGCAACTAGAGGACGTGCCAATTGTACGGAAATTTCAAGAAGTCTTTCTGGAAGACTTTCCTGGATTGACACCTACGCGACAAGTTGAATTTCAAATTGACTCAGTCCTTGGTGCTAAACCTGTGGCACGAGCCCCATAGACTTGCTCCGTTGAAAATGCAAGAACTGTCTACTTAACTGCAAGAACTTTCTGACAAAGGATTTATAAGGCCAAGTTCTTTACCATGGGGAGATCTGGTTTTGTTTGTCAAAAAGAAAGATGGATCTTTTCGGATGTGTATCAATTATCATGAACTGAACAAGCTTACTGTTAAGAATCGATACCCACTCCTGAGAATCGATAACTTGTTTGATCAACTGCAAGGATCAAGTGTCTACTCGAAGATTGACTTGACGTCTGGATATCACCAACTTAGAGTTTTTGACGAGGATATTCCAAAGACGACGTTTAGGACACGTTATGGTCATTACAAGTAATGCCTTTTGGATTGACAAATGCACCGGCAGTATTCATGGATTTAATGAATCGGGTGTGCAAGCCTTCTTGGATAAATTTGTTATCGTGTTCATAGATGATATTTTGATCTACTCAAGGAACAAAGTGGAACATGAAGGACATCTTAAGCAAATTCTGGAGTTACTTAAGAAGGAAGAATTGTACGCCAAGTTTTCAAAGTATGATTTTTGGCTTTCTAAGGTATAATTTCTTGGTCACGTAATTGATAGAGAAGGCATTCATGTGGACCCGGCTAAGATAGAATCAATAAGGGATTGGGCATCGCCCAAGACTCCAACAGAGATTCGTCAATTTTTAGGTCTTGCTGGTTGTTATCGATGGTTTATTGAAGGCTTCTCGAAGATTGCTAGACCTATGACCAAATTGACTCAGAAGAGAGTGAAATTTGATTGGGGTGAAAAGGAATAGGCTGCATTTCAAACATTGAAGCAGAAGTTGTGTAGTGCACCAATTTTGGCATTGCCTAAAGGAAGTGAAAACTTCATGGTTTATTGTGATGCTTCTCACAAAGGGTTAGGCGCGGTGTTGATGCAGACGGAGAAACTCATAGCTTATGCATCCCGCCAACTTAAGATCTACGAGAAGAACTACACGACACATGATTTGGAATTGGGAGCTGTGGTGTTTGCTCTCAAGATGTGGAGACATTATTTGTACGATATGAAGTGCATTGTGTTTACTTATCATAAGATTTTGCAACATATTCTAGATTAGAAGGAGTTGAACATGAGACAACGTAGATGGTTAGAGTTGTTGAGTGATTATGATTGTGAAATTCGTTATCATCCGGGAAAGGCAAACATGGTGGCAGATGCCTTGAGCCGAAAGGAATGGATCAAGCCACTACGAGTTCGATCTTTGGTTATAACGGTTGGTTTGAATCTTCCTGTGGAAATTTTGAAGGCTCAAAGTGAGGCAAGAAAGGAAGAAAATTATGGAACTAAGGATTTGTGTGGAATAACTAAAAAGCTAGAGTCCCGTACGGACGAAGTGTTATGTTTGAATGGAAGAAGTTGGATACCTTGTCATGGTAACTTAAGGGAATTCATTATGCATGAGTCGCATAAGTCAAAATTCTCAATCCATCCTGGATCGGACAAGATGTAGCAAGATTTGAAGAAGCTGTATTGGTAGTCGAATATGAAGGCTGAAATTGCCACCTATGTTAGTAAGTGTTTGACCTGTGCTAAGGTCAAGACCAAATACTAAAAACCTTCCGGTCTATTGGTTCAACATGTGATCTCGGTATGGAAGTGGGTGAACATTACTATGGATTTCATTACTAAGCTACCAAATACATCGACCGGACAAGATACAATTTGGGTAACTGTTGACCGACTCACAAAATCCACTCATTTCTTACCAATGAAGGAAAATGGCTCAATGGAGAAGTTGACGAGACAATACTTGAAGGAAGTTATCTCAAAGCACGGTGTCCTAGTTTTGATTATTTCTGATCGTGATGGTAGATTTACATCTCAATTCTGGAAATCACTTAACAAAGCTCTAGGTACTCAATTGGATATGAGTATAGCTTATCATCCACAAACCGATGGTTAGAGTGAAAGAACCATCCAAACTTTAGAGGATATGATGCGTGCTTGTGTGATTGATTTTGGGAAAGGTTGGGATAGGCACCTACCTTTGGTGGAGTTTTCTTACAACAATAGTTATCGCACTAGTATCAAAGATGCACCATTCAAGGCTCTGTATGGTCGCAAGTGTCAGTCGCTTGTCTGTTAGGCTGAAGTTAGAAACGCTCAGCTCACCGGTCCAAAGATTGTTCATGAAACAACTGAGAAGATCTTTCAAATCAAGAAGCGTATCCAAGCTGCATGTAATGGACAAAAGAGTTTCGCCGATAGAAACCATAAGCTCATGGAGTTTCAGGTTGGATATATGGTCATGTTGAAAGTGTCATCATGGAAAGGGGTGATACGTTTTGGCAAACGAGGAAAGTTAAACCCTCGTTATATTAGACCATTTAAGGTACTCGCTAAGGTTGGAACGATTGCTTAAAGACTTGAACTCCCAGATCAATTAAGTCGTCTTCATAGCACTTTTCATCTTTCTAACCTGAAAAAGTGTTATGCCGACGAACCGCTTGATATTTCATTAGATGAAATTCAAATCGACGATAAACTAAACTTTATCGAGGAACCCGTCGAGATCATGGATCGCGAAGTGAAGCAACTAAAGCAAAGTCGTATTCCGATTATTAAGGTGCGTTGGAATTCAAGGCAAGGTCCTGAATTCACTTGGCAACGCGAAGACCAAATGAAGAAGAAGTACCCTCATCTCTTCGCTAAATCTAAACCTACGTCTGAATCAACATCTTATGCTTTGAGGACAAAGCTTTTCTAACGGGGAAAGGATGTCACACCCCGTAAATTTCAGGTCAATATTCTAAACTATTCCGATCATTATTTTGAATTTTATCTGTTACGTTTGAATTTAACCTAAAACCGAGAGGTTATCCCGCGTGAATCTGAAAAAAGTCATAGGACGCGTTCCGGCTTTGGATTTTGATTAGTCTAGATATTATATGCATTATTTTATTTTTTCTAAGTGTTTTGTAGTTTACGATCACTCCCGATATTTATTTTTACGGTTTAGCATATTATTTACGTTTTTCGCATTTTTGATCAAACAGAACCCCAAAAACCCGTAATCTTTTCGTGTAAACTCTAGTTATCGTATATGTCGAGTTTAGAAGTCAAAAATTTCGTGGTCATCCCTCCCCCTACTCAATTCACACGCATACATACACACTCAAATTAATTCTTGTGGAATCTTTCTACTTTTTTTGAACTTAAACATGCACGTGTGAGATAGTGACACTGTTGTCTTCACCCATCCATGCACCCAACACCTTCTTACACATCCTTTGTCACCTTGCATGGTGAGGACCATAACTCCACTATGTATTAAGGAAGGAATCTTGAATTATTTAGAAAAGCTAGTGATTCAAAACCGATGAACCCCCTTCCCCCCCCCCCCCCCCCGATTGGCTGTTTGACTTCCAACCTACCCCAACACACACCTTGATGTATTGGTTGGTCACATAGCCATTTGGATCCCTTCTATTGATTAAGCTAAGAGACCCCTTAACTAGTCATTTCCTATTAAATACCAAGTAATAACAACTTAGGGTTTCACTCTTCATTTGCAAGCCACCAAAAATATTTTCTCTCCCTCTTCTCTTCTACTTGCTCACGACAAACAACACACACACAAACACTTCCATATATTTCATTTCTAGCAACATATAACTATTCCAAGATCATTTTCATTCATATCTAAGGTGTTTCCATGAAGGGTTTCTTTGATTTCAAGGGTTATTCAAGATTTCATAATTTAGGGTTTTG
Organism: Tanacetum coccineum; assembly: GCA_026074375.1. Taxonomy (NCBI): domain Eukaryota; kingdom Viridiplantae; phylum Streptophyta; class Magnoliopsida; order Asterales; family Asteraceae; genus Tanacetum; species Tanacetum coccineum. Next base: position 30,229 of record BQNB010061160.1, on the reverse strand, counting down.
GTTCATTAAGTGGGTTTTACAAGATCATTTTGGTGTTTTTATAGATCTAAGGTTTTTGTTAGATCTTGGGTGTTACTTGACTCATCTTCTTCTTGTAAGTGTTCTGTTTCATCTATTGTGATTTCTTTATGGTTCTTGAATCATTCTCAAGTTTCAAGGCTTATGTGTTTGTGGTTTTTGAAAATAAACAAGTTAAAACATCAACTAGTATTATTTTATATTTCTTTGATTTACAAAAGGTTATGGTTGTAAGTATGAGTGATCATGAGTTTTGAAACAATATAACTGATAGGATTAGGTTAGTATTGATTGTGGTTTTGATGGTGAAATATTGGTGGATAGAGATTAGGGCTAGAATAGGCACTAATGCGAAGGTTGGGTGATTTTTGGTTGTGTTTTGGCGAATAAAGCTTGCTGTCTGAATCTTTAACCTAGGCTAAAGGATTTTAAAAATGTTTTAAGGTGTTAGAAACATAAGATTATAATAGTATATGATTCCTCACTTGTTTTGATATATGGATCGTCGAAAACGGACTTAACGAACGAGTTATGACCAAATGAAGTTTGAAACATTTTCCGGCAAAACACTATAACAAGCTTGCTGTTTGGAATTATAAATGAGGTTTTTGGACACATAGAGAAACACTAGTAAACTAAGTAAAGTCATTAGAAATGTTAAGAACTTATTTATGTGATGTTGGGATGTATGAAAACGTAGGTTTCTAAAAATAGTAACTTTTGGAATACTTTGACAAGACAGATATAGATGTTAGGCATTTAAGATGCATAGTGTGTTTTTGAGAATATGGAAACTAACAAATATAGGGGACGATATTAACGTCCGAAAATACTTAACTTTCCTAAAAGAGAAACTTTCTAAAAAAAGTAACTTTTGATTAAATGTTGGGATTTAATGTAAACTTGTACTTTCACTTGATCATGTTTTCTTGAAAAAACTAAGACACAAACACATATGGATGCCTTCTCATTGATAATCGTTTCGCTTTTGGTTTCGTATATCATATCTTGGCCCTAAGACGCGTCATTCCTTTAGTGACGGCTAGGATTGTGTATCATCTTTCTCTTACGTGATTATCATTTGCTCATTGGTCTAAGGTGAGTTCATAGCCCTATGTTTTATGATTCTAACTTTACTATTTTTAGGTGAGAAACATTGCTTGTTTTAAATTTTGAACACAAGTGTTTTCAGTTATCATATCCTGTTTACGTGTTGCCTAAGTAGCGATTAAACCACTATCATGCCCGAACCATCATGAACCGTTAATTACTTATGACCGACTGATTAGGTAAGTAAGCGTGAATGCTATAGATAGATCTATTTGGGACTAATTATCCCTATCCGGGTAAGCAAGCACTTACTTGATTCTGTGTTAATGAACTAACGGATATATATCATGTCGGAAACTCTTTAGGGTGTCTTGGTCAGACATCTGTAGGGCAGTATCATCACTTTGCATATTATATGTTTCTCTTAATTTAGCATCGGTGTCATGAGCTTAGAGCAATGTAAATACTTTTCATGTGATATTGTATCCGTTATAATAGCCACATTACTTTTAAAATCTTGTGGTCCAACCTTACATCATATGAATTCACCAACTTTATGTTGACTTTTTTAAGCATGTTTTCTCAAGTGCTTAGCTGGATTATTCTTGAAGTGCTATTTGATGTTGTATGCATTGCTGCATGTCTTTCTAGAATGTTTATCTTTAAACTTAAATACTCGTTTTCTTAAAAACGTGTTGTGATTCCGCTGCATTTTACTTAAGCTTTCGCTAAAACTATTTCTTTTATGTCAAGAATATTGTAAGACTTATTTTGATTTATCCAAAGCAACGAGTTATGTTTTATCAAACGTCCATATAGTGGTCGTTCTCTTGATCTTGTGCGATGTATGCGATGACGCCACGCCTTCGGACACGTATTCTGTCCAGGCCCCGTTTGGGGGTGTGCCATTGTCGGTCTTCTAAAAGAGTAATATCAATCCTTGTTCATAAACCATCAATTACCATACCTAGTGTGTCAAACATTTTTAATAGTTTACTCTCTTTAGGCATTTTTGTAATTGGTAAATCCGATATGACTTTTTTTGACTCATAACCATTAGTAGAAGTAGAAGGAATTGAAAAATATGTTTGTTCCATAGAAAAGTCTTGTTGAGGTACAAATGTTTCATAAAGCGCATTTAACTTTCCATAATTAATTTGAACCATTTTGTTTCTCATTTTCAATCAACTTTCTTCCGCATCCTTTAAAGTTTCCTCTGAATCAGGTGAATCAATTACTAATTTAGTACTATGAAGCTTTTCACCATCATACATTTTAGGTTGTGCTGCAATGGCCTTCTTGAGATGTTCAGGATTCTTGTAACCCAACCCAGCTTTAAGAAAAGGATCATAAACTTTATTCGGTGTCTTTCTAAGCATGTGAATTGTTTGAATTGATTGACCAATTTTATAAACAATTCGATCATAAGAACTTAGTTTTTCTTCAAGATCACAAATATCTTCAAGATACCAATTTCTTGATCTTTAAACGCCTTTTTAGCTAACTGGGTTTCATGTTAAATTATTATTTTTTCATTTTCGATTTTGAAAAAATATCTTTGAATGTTATCTTTTTCTTTCAAAAGTATGTCAATGGTGTTCTTATCATTTCGTAATTCACGTTCCAACTCTTCACATGTTTCTTTATATTTTGAACATTGAAGTGTTTTTCACTCAAACAATTTAACTCGATCCTTACACGTCTCAAGCTCCTTTTGTAGCAACATCTTTTGCTTTTTAAGCTAATTGTTTAATCGTTTTTTATTTTTAGCTTCTCTTTGAACATCATATGCTAGCATTTGTATTTTATGATATTTGTCATGATCATTTGAATCATGGTTAGACGTGCCACCATTATTTTCTACATATGGATAATCAAATATGATATTAGAATCAATTTGATCATCATCAGATGTTTGAATAATAGTTTTACGTTTCTCATGACACATTTGTTCATGAACCTTGGATGAAGCATTTACCTCACTGACAGCCTTTGCATCATATGATGGCACAGTCTCAGCATTACCATCAGTTGGTTAAATTTAAGCCATCAACATGACTGCAACAGTTAACTCTTCCATAGTTTCCTCACTATATGAAGTGTCAAGCATGAAGTCATTTTCTACGTTGTTGAGGTTGCTTCCGGCTTCATCTTTCATAGCTAACAACATTTATTCTCTGAAATACTTTGCATCATGAACTCTTGGTTTTTGACAATCACGAGCATAGTGGCCTTTTCATTACAGTTATAACACTGAACATTTTCCTTTCCCGGAGTTGACTCAGTTTGTGGAACACGCTGAATAATCTGATTGTTGTCATCATTTCCATTTCCTACATTAAACGCTTGATTCTTGCTTTGTCTCCCTGCATTCTTATTACCATTGCCAGCATAACCTTCATTCTTGGTTTGTATGTCAACCCGACCATCCTGAATCACAGCTTGATTCCTTGTGTTTGATGAGGTACGAAGACGATTATTGGTAGGTGTGAAGAACTTTTGAGTGATTGCTCGAGCTAATAACATCTTGTCCTCTTGAGAATCCCCTTGTAAATCCCCTTGATATTCATCTTCATAATCAACAACTGATGAAGGATGTGTGACATAGTATGGTTGTGGTGAATAAGAAGAATTTGCATAAGATTGTGATGAAGAAGCATTAGAATGAGCAATAAATGCTAATGGATCATGATTCTTGGCAGCTTTCTTTGATTTGGATGCTAGAGCATGTGGTTCAAATTGTACTAAAGAATCATACAACATATCATAAGAAATTGTCTCCCTAGTTTGATTGTGACGAACCATGGTGACATATTTGCTCCATTCGGGTTGTAAACAATTGAGAAACTTGGTGTTGATTGACACTAAAATAGGACGAACATTGTTACGATCCATAATATTCACAAGCGTTTTCATTCTTTCATACACGGATTCTAATGATTCTCCTTCTTTTGCTGCAAATTTGTTAAACTCATCTATAAGACGTGAGTGTCTTACATGGCTAGTAACATCAGAACCAAACATCAGCCTCTTAATTCGTTCCCACATTTCCTTAGCGTTTTTACATGAATCCACTAAATTGTATATATCATTTGGTATTGCTTGAAGAAGATAATTTATGACTTTCACATCAGCAATGTATTGCTTCTTATTTCCCTAAGTCATTTTGGACAACGGTTCAAGTATTTGTTTCACAGTACCGTTTATGTTCACAACACCGTTTGGATCAGGAATCATTGGCCTCACATAAGGTCTATTGAATTGAATTCCATATTCTTTCCCCTTCTTCAAGTTTATTATCCAAAAACCTTCTGAATCTACTTTCCATGGAATATAATTCCCTCTTTCGAGCATTAGAGGTCTTTCATTAGCTCCCGAATCTGCTAAAGTTTGTTGATTGGAATTGTTTGAAGTAGACATGTTGTATCAAATGATTACAATGCAAACTTGGATCGTTTTGGAGATAAAGTCTTGTATTTGTGAAGTTAACAAGCAATAACAACCTTGTCTTGTATTACAATGAAGTAACCTTGAAGAAACGAAACATTGATTTGTTACGAAAGTTTAAGTAACACTTAAGCCTTGTTACGAAAGCTCAATTATCCAAAATTAGAAGATACGAAACCTCTTAATCTGTGTTACGAATCCAAAAGTATAAGATATAAAACCTATGAAACAGTGTTACGAAACCCACCAACTGTGTTACGAAACCTCTGAAAATGTATTATGAAACCCAGTGATTGTGTTAAGAAACCTCTGAAACAGTTTACGAAACCCAAAAACAGTGTTACGAAACCTTTTCCAATGAGATACGAAACCTTTTAACTATGAATACAATGTTACGAAACATCTGTTACAAAACCAAGTCTTACGAAACCTCAACTTTAATACAAAACCTTCTTTACGAAACCCTTAGTTAAGAAACTGGGTTGCGAAACCTTCCTTACGAAACATGTGATACGTGAGTTTGAAGTACGAAACCAAAACCAAGTATTTGATATGAAACCTCTTATTTACGAAACCACAGTTCTATGAAAGCTTCCACTGTTTACAAAACCAAACGGTTACCGAAAGCTCCTAATTTACGAAACCTCCTTTTGTAAATTCCAAATAACCTCTACTTTCGTAAAATCCAAGAAACGTCTTACTTACGTAAATTTTGAGCTACAAAACCTTAGAAAAAATCTATCAATCTGATTTTAAGCATTTTAGAGTGATAATATCAATGTTATCTTTTCCAAATTGATAAAATTCTACGTTACGAAAGCTAGTTTACTGTTTACGAAAGCTTAACTAGTTTACGAAAGCTAAGAAATGACTTACGTGTGACAGTTACGAAACCAAAACTACAATATGAAAGCACAAAAACTTAAATACGAAAGCTATTTTCCAGCCAAAAACAGTTACCGAAACCTTATTTCTTGCTTACGAAAGCTATCAAATCTATATTTTTCGATCAAATTCAATCTAAAACACGTATTTTTGTAATCTAGATATTAAACCTACAATTTGATTGTTATGAAAGCTATTATTATGCGTTTTAAGATAAAAAAACTCATCAAATCATAAATCTAACACATACGAAACCTATTGTTCATCCATACGAAAGCTTATAGATTGAAATTTCACACGGTTAAGCTTGATTTGATTCACAAAACACATGCTAGATCTCTCCCGGCGATAGATACCACTTGTTATATGTCATATTTGCATAGTAGTGATCATATGAAAGCTAATAAGAATAGAGAAGATGAGTTAGAAAGTATTTTCAACATTTTCTAAATTTTCATTTCAAAAGGGAAAATAGAAATGGGAGGGAGAAGTGAATTACAACAAATGTAAAGTCTTGTATAAATACCCCTTCTAGATGGGTATTTATACTTATTGTTTATCCTATTTTATTTTCCTAACTTTAGTCAAACCTTGGTCAACATTACTTAACTTTGACCAAGATAGACTTTATTACATTATAACTATTAATAAAACTATAAAACTACTCAAAACTATACAAAGACCAATTCATATAATAATAAACACTTTCTTGAACCTAACAGAATATAACTAACCTATACTAGATCCTAATTCCACAGTAGAACACCCTTGCACCAGGCCATACCAGCTGCCTCGTTAAATCAAAATCAGATGCGCCAAGGAAGTGCAACAACATGAAAAGCTCATCCAAATTGTTCTGAAAGAAAGTTTCAATTCACACCCAAAATAAAAACGAAGTACATTAAAGGGTAGAATGTGTATATACTTATTGAAGTTCATAAAATAGTATTGATCGAGACATAAAAAGTATTGCAAGAGCAAACCTAAAGAGGGGTTCCAGTCAATAGTGTACAATGTCTGGTGTTGAACTGCTTCAGTGATGAAAACAACCGATGTACCTCTTCCTCAAGTCAACACTTTTTTATCTACGCACTAAGAAAACATCCACACAAAATTACATACATACAAATCCATGAATATAAGTACCCAATCACACATTATGGTATAACAGGAGTAAGGGCAACAACATGAGCTCCGCCACAGGACATAAAAGACAACTTGGGCAAAACAGGTTTGAGTTGTGTCCCTTAGTACCCACTCCCTAACTTCATATTTCTTTGTTTTCTTCTATTCTATCTATCTACTTATAATTATAGTAATATAAATTATTGAGCATAATAGATGTAATAAGTTATTAACTTTAATATAAATTCATATTTAAACACAAAACTTTACAAAATATATAAAGTGCAAATAAAAGAGGAAATATAAAATAAATATATGTATGTATGTGATGAAGAGAATACCTTGAAGGGTTATCAATAATCAGATGTTTGTTCTAGCTGTTTCCACTTTAGTTTTAGTCAAGCAAAGCTCCATCAAGATACATACAATATAGTCCACACCACAAAATTTATCCCTCTATAAAGGAGTAGTAACTTCCATTAGGCAGTGGTTCAAGCCAATTTCTAAAAAGTGTTTAAACTCCATGATCTAAAAACTCCACTTGTAGTTGTTTCCTGTATCAAAAATTGGCAATGCAAATGAAATAAGCATACTACAACTCCGATGTGTAACCTTTAAAAAATACGCTACTTACTTTGATAGTACTTCCATAAGAAGAGGTAGCTTTATGAGTTTATTAATAGCTGGTGGAGGATATCTAATAATCTTTAATATCAAACAAGAACTAGAGAGAGAAAGTGGGAAGGATGTATTTCTAGTGAGAGAAAGTAAAAGAGATAAATGAATAACTATGTGAAAAATGATACAACCAACCACCCTTCCCATGGCATGGAAAGGGTATAAATACCTACTATTTAGACGTGGGATTGGGCCTTCATGGGTTTGTCCATGGGCTTTTAGCTAACTTCTTAAGTAAGTTTCTAAATATTAACTTAACAAGCTAACTACAGTTATCTATGGAAGTGGCCAACACTTTCATGTTCCTAACAATCTCTCCCTAAGGGAGGTCACTCCATTTTACAAAAACTTAAACCTAGCATACTATGAAGGTCTTTGTTCTTGTGCTCGCAAACTTCTTTTTCTTTACATTATCTTGTGAATATGGCATAGTGATCATTGACTTTAGGCTTGAGCTTGTTCCTTTGACTTGTATGTAACTATGTGATCTTGAGCATCTTGAGCTCATCAACCAAGCATAATCTCTTTTCGCCATCTTGTAAACTTTGCCATCTTGTGAACTTGTGACTTTTGGACTGACATGCTCATACCTTTCTTGATTTGTCAACTTGAAAAGCTTTAATATTGCATCTTTCTTGAAGTTCTTTAACTTTAACACTTCGTCACTTTAAGAAGGACGTACGGTATCAGAGTAGCGGAAGTCTAGAAACATGTACTTGAGCTTTCATGATGTTTTTATATTTGTAGGTCGGGTATGAGCATGTGGTTATGAATCTTTAAGACAGCTGGAATCAGGTACATTCACCTCCATCTTTAAGTATCCTGCATTAAAATAGTTAGCAATAAAGCGGGGGGACGAATATGGCTTTGTTATTCGCCTATGTTTGGTTGGAGTAACCTTCGAATCCATGAGGATCGACATGTGATTAGGTAGATTCAATTTAAGAAGAATCTCCTTGATAGGATTTCCAGATGAAGTATCAAATATTTTTAACACATATGTATTAGATTCATCATACTCAGCATGTTCTCATTACCAGAGCGTCTTAAAGCAGACATCACGATAAGAGTAAACCAGCGATTTACTATCTCACCGATTGAAATAAAAATTGATTTGAAAAATCAATCGACGTGTCACTTGCTAAAGTGGTTTTGTGACACATCGAGAGTGTTAATCATTTCAAACGTTCATCATCAATCATCAATTCATATACTAGAACAAGTTTGATTCATTAAGAATCACACCATCGTTTCTTTCTAGTTGTCACAAGTTTGATTCATATAGAATCGCACAAGTCACCTACCAAGAGCTTGTTTGATGTTGGCTCAAGTAGGATTTCCATCTTCACTGTGATTACTTAAGTATCACGATGATGTTATGGAAAAATCACAAGGATAATGCGTAGGACTCTTTATATATTTCTCGTTATTCACATTGTGTGAGATAGCAAGCATAATTTTGATAAGTGTCCTAATGAGATTTATGGATGATCTTTTTTGGCTCTAGACTCAATAGTGCACTTTGGTTTTAGTGATCGGAGGCTGGAGAACACTGCCACCTGTTCAGTACCAACTAACTCGGAGTGACAAAGTTGATAGAAATGCGTGTAATCTTTGTAAGAAATGAAACAAAAATCTTTTGAGAGATTCTGAGTGGCTAGGGAGGGTTGTGCATTGCATCACTAGGTCCATGATGTCAGTTTTCAATGTCAGTAATCAACTTTGTGATTCTTGACAACAAATGTATTGACTCGGTTATCGCCTAATTTTAAGGAGGGCTTCTTTCTTTTCACCCTTTATCTTAACTTTTGTTTTTAATTTTTCAACCCCTTTAACGCTTACTGAGACTTCATAACGAGTACCTTGTTGGGTTTGTTCCAGTACTAGCTCCATTTCAGTCGGCACTTTTCCCTTATTCTTACTTTTACTCCTTTTTTCATACCTAAGGACTACTACACTATCTAGTGGAATATCCCTGGGTAAATCCCTTTGGTTCTGGCTGAATCATGGGAATAAATACCTAAACTTAACCACCTTATAACTCTAATACTATAAATTAAATGGTCAGTCTTTGGTACTTTCACATTTCTGCCAACACATAACCATTTTCTCCCCCTTTATATGTGCATCGATTAATCGAAAGAGTTTAGCACATATATGGGATAGCGTACACTAGAGATCTTAAAATTCACATCTTTAGCCATATATTTTAATCACATTTTCTCCCCTTATCAAAAATATTAAATCTCTTGATATTTTGGATATCAATTGATTCAAATATAACTACTTTTGGGGAAAAAATGTCCAATTATTAACAAGCCGTATTAGAAACATTTTTAATGCTCCCCCTCAAATTATGAGGGTATTATATGGCGTTTAAGTATGTTAATTTGAAAATTTTTGAATTTACTAAGAAATTATTGAAAATTCATACTCAAGCACTATATATGCCTAATTTTTAAGTCTACACTACACATTTATATATTCACAAGATTATTATGTATGAGGTTTGACCTGAATGATAAGAACATCATATGGTTCTTTGTAGCAGCCGTAGGTCTTTCTCGTAGTTTCTCTTAAGAAGTTGTCTTAGCTTCCCCCTAAATCAGCCATCCTTCCTTGAGTAGATTCAAAGCTTTCTTGCAAGCCACATCAAGCAGTCTTGATGTATAAAGCCCAGATATCTGAAGCACACGTTTAACCCTTTCAAGAATTTGATACCGCAACACCAAAGTCAATTAAGTCCCGAATGAGCGCATTTCTCTCTTCAAGATAGTGATGATATAAATTGAAACACCAAAGTCAAATAAGTCCTGGATATCACAATTATTCCTACTTAAGTAGTCGAAATGATAACACCTAAGTCAACTAAGTCCCTAATGTACTCATTTCTTTCTTCAAAATACTGACTAACTTAAGGAATCATCATACGTATCAAACCAATGTGTACCTTTTTTGTCAACTAATTCTACTCCCTTTTAAAATTAAGCTTAGTGATTAACCGTTTTAGGAAGCATTTATTGAATTAGTAACCAATCTTCTCACGCTTAGAAAAAATCTTCTTACAACACTTCCCCTTAGTATCTTAAATGATGCATACTTGAAATCATAAGATATCTCTTCCCCCATGTAGATGAAATAGTGCACCCGAAAGTAACAAGTTAAAACTCTGATTTTCTCTGCGGTTATGACATTCGTCTTCTCGGAATGGCCTAAAATCAAAGAAGGCTATGGACTCTATCACGTGTACTTGTTGTACGTTCTAGTGTGTCTACTCCTTCCCCCTTGCTGGTTTCGATACCTCAAAATTAGCAAAATCTTGTACGCACATATACTTGAGATCGTGTTCGAGGAATTAATAAGCTTAAATCTATTCTGTGAGAATCAACTTCAAGGCATTTAAAACTGTGAAAGTATTTCCAAGCATTCCTAAGTCTTTTACAAACTATGAGGTCTTGGCAATATTGATCGTCTATAGTTTAAAGCCTGAATTCACTAAGTCTCAAAGTGCAAATAAGTCCATAAAGTTTTAAACACATGACATCTAAAGCTCTTGTAGTTAATATAAATTAACTCCCTTGAAATTGTTATCCGTCATTATCAAAACCTTTATTCGTTTATTCCATGACTTATTTTAAAAGACCGTTTTAAAAGATCTATTTGTTGACGCTTTCTCCCCCTCAAAAAATGACCCGTTTTCTATTTAAAGAGTTGTTGTCATTGTTTAAGTGGTCGAATTGTCTTTGAAAATCTTTTTGTGATTACTAAAAACACTAATTCGTTGTGTAGACAACTTTTTACCAATAAAGATAAGATTTCTTTTATTTTGACAAATAAATGCACTGAAACGTACACTTATTTGATATAGAAAGCACGGGTTGTGTTGCAAATTAAACATAAGCCTTTGCATAGTCATAAAGTAGACCATGCTCAAGAATAAATTCCCGTTGAGAGGTTAAGTTTTCTTTTTGAAAGACTTGCCTTTAAGATGATGATCGGTTTGCTATCAAAAATAATAACAAGCCATTTTTGGCATGTTTTGAAAACATTTGAACTTCTGCTCGAACTTCATTTACAGCCTCGTATCATTATTGAATGACATTTCTAAGACCGTAAATGTTATCGATTTTCAGAAGACATGTCATTATTACCTCTTTTTATATTTTCTCATTTTTTTAATTTTTTCTTTGGTTTTTAAAATTTTATATTTTTGTATTTTGTTTTTATAAAAATTTTGAAAAATGAAAAATCTTTTTGGTTTTTATGGTTTTAAAATATATACATATTATACAGGATATTTGAACAGGTACCACTACTATTCATCAACTTCATCTGCCAATTGTTTCAGAGTCTCCGGCGTAAAACTTCGCATTCCCAGCTTGTTGATCAGAAATTCAATTCTATTTCGGCCAAGAGCTTTAGTGAAGATGTCTGCCAGTTGATACTCCGTATTGACAAAGTAAAGTTCGATCACCCCATTCTCAACATGCTCCTTGATAAAGTGAAATCTGATGTCTATATGCTTGGATCTGGAATGTTGAACGTTGTTGCAGCATAAGGCAATAGCGCTTTTGTTATCACAGTACATTGGAATTTTATTGAATCCAAAGCCATAGTCGGTAAGCTGTGATCTCATCCAAAGGATTTGAGCACAACAGCCAGACAAAGCAATATATTCAGCTTCCGTACTGGATATCGCAGCGCTTTTCTGCCTTTTAGACGACCAGCTAACAAGTCTATCACCCAAAAGTTGCATACTTCTAGACGTGCTACGACGTGTATCTTGACAACCAGCATGATCCGCATCTGCAAATGCTGTTAGAGCAATCGAAGAATCCTTCGGATACCATAGTCCCCGATGTACGGTTCCTTTTAGATACCGAAAGATCCTTTTTACCGCATTTAAGTGCTTTTCGGTAGGCCGAGCCTGATACCGGGCACACATGCATATAGCAAATTGTAGGTCAGGTCTACTGGCTGTAAGATAAAGGAGGGTGCCAATCATACCACGATAGTGTGATGGATCAACAACTTTCCCTTCTTTATCCTCATCCAGTTTGGATTTCTCCACCATGGGAGTATCCACTGGGTCACAAGAATCAAAGTCGTATTTCTTTAATGATTCAAGGGCATATTTTGACTGGTTAATGAAGATGCCTCTGGGATTTTGAGAAATCTGTAATCCTAAGAAAAATAAGATTTTGCCCATCATTGACATCTTAAATTTTGAGCACATGATTTTAGAAAATAGATCACAAAGTTCAGGTGTAGATGCAGCAAAGATAATATCATCGACATAAATTTATACCAGAAGTAATTCCTTGCCGTCTCTGCGGATGAACAATGTAGGATCCACTGAGCCTTTAGAGAAGTCTTGGGATATCAAGAATGAAGACAACATATCATACCACGCGTGTGGAGCTTGTTTCAACCCATAAAGAGCTTTCTTTAGCTTATACACATGATTGGGATTATCTTTATCCACGAACCCATCTGGCTGGATAACATAAACCTCTTCTCGCAGATTACCATTCAGAAACGCAGTCTTCACATCCATTTGGTATACGACCATGTTCATATGAGTAGCAAACGCGAGAAAAATCCTTATAGCCTCTAATCTTGCAACTGGGGCAAAAGACTCTTCAAAATCGATTCCCTCCTCTTGACGGTAACCATAGGCTACTAATCGAGCTTTGTTCTTCAAAATTCCTCCCAGTTCGTCTAGTTTCACTTTGTAGATCCACTTCAAAGTAATCACCATAACTTTGTCTGGTCGGGGTACGAGCTCTCATACTTCAAGTTGTTCGAACTCATTAAGTTCTTCTTGCATTGCTTCAATCCAACAGGCTTGAGTCAAATCATCTTTATACGTCTTGGGTTTAACAGTAGTGAGGAAAGCATCGTAGTAACAGAAAAGAGCTTGCTCATGTAATTGTAGCCGAGTGGAAATTGGTCTAGCGAGTTCACCGATTATGTTTTCAAGTGGATGATCCTTAGTCCATTTGTTATTGTGTTTAGAAATTTAGTGATCAGGGTGCACAATTGTATGAATAGAATCCGATGATGAAGATTGATCAGAGGGGATTTCTTGAATTGGAACACCAAAGTATGGATCATTACCCATATGTGCAATTTCAATATCATGATTATCTTCTTCAACAACGTTCGGAATGATGTGAGGTTCAGTTTCGGGTGTTGTTAGAGAATTACTTAGGGATGGTGCATCTTGGTCAACTGTAGTTGATGAAGGTGAACCGCTTGAGTCAGCAAGAACTGGAGCAATTACTTCATTAATTGGAGCAACGACTTCAGGAGCTGGATGATCAACACTAGGTGAAAGATTGAGGAATTTATCGAACAACGGTTGAAACAACATATCCCAGTCAGTTCGCGAAGGTAGTATAAACGGTGTTGAAGGATGAGGGTTTGGCACAAGTCCTGAACTGATTGTTGTAGGAGTCATTTCATGAAGAGCGGGTCCTAAACTGCTGTGTTCAGAAGCCATTGCAGTCAGCTCATCAAAGTCAACGTGAATGGTTTCAATTATTCATCTGGTATGTCTGTTGTAAATCCGGAATGCTTTCTTCATGGGTGCATAGCCAATGAAAATACCTATATCGGCCTTCGGTTGTAACTTGCCCAAGTTCTCGCTATCATTAGTTGGGTAGCAAGGTGCACCAAATACATGAAGATACGATAGGTCGGGAGGTTTGTTGTGCAGAAGCTCGTATGGTGTTTTACCGTGTCGACGGCGTATCATGGAATGATTTTGGGTATAGTAGGCTGTAGCAACCGCTTTGGCCCATAGAAATAAATGATCTTTTGTATAAATTAACATAGTGCGGACTGCTTCAATTAGCGTACGATTTCGTCTTTCAACAACAATGTTTTGGTGTGGACGAGCAATAGATGTTTCATGAGAGATGCCAACCTTCTCATAATATTCACGCAATGTCTGATTAACAAACTCAGTTCCATTATCTGTTCTGATGCGTCGGGCGGTTTCCTTAAGTCGTACTTGGATCATCTTTAAAAAATTGATAATAAAAACTGGAGCTTCATCTTTTGATCGCAAGCAAATTTACCATGTAAATCGGAGGATTAAATCGTCGACACATCACAAGGATTACTTCTTTTCCATTGGACACTCGCGACACAATTTGGCCCACACAGATCCATGTGCACCAGATAGAGTTTTTCTTGATTGGTGTCCTCAGATTTAGGTTTTTTTGTAATATCCCCCCATTATGGGGTTTCTTCGTACTCTTGCCTACTGCACATGTAGAACACAAATGCTCCTTTTCAAACTGGAGCTTAGGAAGACCTCGAACAAGACCATGTCTGGCAAGATGATTAATAGCTCCGAAGTTCAAATGAGAGAGACGATGATGCCATAACTAAGACTTGGTTTTAGAGGCCTTTGACAAGAGACAGATAGGAGAGGACGCCATCATATCCCCAAGAGAGAGTGTACAAAGATTGTCCCCTCGAGATCCAGTTAATAAATCAACACCTTCTAGATTGCGAATGTAGCAGGTGTGTTGACAAAATGCAACTTCGAGGTTGGAATCACAAAATTGTCCCATAGAGAATAGATTATGCCCAAGTCCTTCAACGTAATAAACCCTTGAAATTGTAACATTCCCAATCTGATAGTCTTCATAACCTATAATCTTTGCTACATGATCATTGCCGAATTTGACAGTACCCAAGAATTTGCTGACGAAGTTGGTGAGCTGAGAGTGATCTCCGGTCATATTCTTGGAGCAGCCGGAGTCCAAATACCAGAGGACAATTTGGACGACCTGTATTCATCAATAGAGGAAGATGGAAAATTGGAAACTATGGATCCCCGAGATTGACTGGGTTCTGAATTGTTAGCAGTTAAAGATTTAATAACCTTATAATTGTTAACAGGAACACTAGTTTTAGACTTCCTAGGTTTCCTTGAGTAAACCAATGTGACGACAGGTTTAGGTGTTTTATTATCTAGAGAAGATGATTTCCTAAGGGTCACTTCAGTAGTTGTGGTAATCCTAGTTAAAGGGCACGCATTTCCTACTATAGTGAAGGTCCGACCAGTAGGTCTCTAGATATATCCAATATTGGTAAACACCTTTCCTATTGGTTTCCAAACTTTTCTCTTTGAATTTTTCTTAACAAATCTAGATTTAGCACGAGCATTCACATTATTGATAAAATTAAGAACACATAAATCATGATTATTAGAAAGCATGCAACCATTACACTTAACACATTGAAGGTCAGAATTCACATTAAGCTTGGAATGCTGCACAGGAGCAGTTCCTTTTGGTTCAACAACATGATCTTTATTTTTCAAACTAGATTTAACTTTCCTAGGGTGGGCTTCTACTTTATTCTTCAGAATTCTACTTTGTGTTTGCTGAATCTTATCTTTCTTTATATTGCCTGAAGGCTGTGATCCGCTAGCACTAGTAGACTGTTTTACTCCTGTAGAAGACAACATAGGTTTGTTAGAAGCTAGGTTTAAGATATGGGCTGTTTTTGTGTTTCTTGAGGATATGACGGGCTCAGTGAATCTAACTTTTTTGACTTTGTTCCTCGGGGTCACAGCCACTAATTGTTCTCCAGAACTGTTGATACTAGGACAGGTTTTATAGATTTTAGAAAGCATCTCCTGAATTAGTTTAGTATACTTACAAGCAGATTCTAAGAGAAGGGATAATTAGCTTTAATATGATCGACTAGATCCCTAAGAACTGCGGCTTCTTCCTGAGAATGCTTAATATAGGCAGAGTGAGCTGTCCTTTTATTCAACAATTTGGGGGTTATTGGTTCCACATTAACTTGATGCAACTCTGGATCACTAGGGTGGTTTGAAACATTATTATCAACTAGGGCTTTTCCTTTAAGTTTCCTTAATTCATCCTTTAGAGCTGTAATTACCAAAGCTTTTTCTTGAAGACTTGCATTTAAATCAGAAATTTCCGCAGACTTTAAGTTGACTTGACTAATTAACTTAGCATATTGTTCTTTTGATTGAATATGTGCTGGTTTAATCGAGTCATAAAGTTGCTTGCAGGTCTGTTTCAAATGCTCATGCTCAGCAATAAGCTTTGTCACCCTGTTAGCCTCAAAATATTGAGTCAAACTTGAAGTTCGTTCATTATGTATTTAAGTCTCAGTCAATCAATTAGTTAAACGTTGTAATAGGAATGTATTGGGAATCTGGCTCGATAGTTAATCTAATATTGTATATGTTTTGGGTTTAATCCCAAGCAAAACCCGAGCCTGGGTCCTAGTCAAATATCCCGAACGTCACTTAAACGTGACGGGGTATATATATATATATATATCTTTTCCACTTGGAAAAAAAAGCTAACTCTTTCATTTCTAAATAATATCTCTAATACTGTATCTCAACTCTGCACACTCTATGCTCTTCTGTGTCTGCTCGCTCTAATCATCTCTTCTTTTATTTTTCTTGATCGATTCGTGGTTCGTTATATGAAGTGGAAGTGATAATCGGGATCCAACAATTGGTATCAGAGCCTAAAGTGGATAAGTGATTCCATTGTGGTTTATAAGCAATTTTCGTGGCTTATTTTGCTCAAAAAGCCCACGTTTTGATTTTTTTAAGGGCTTATTGGTTTGTTAATCTTGACTCTGTGTCCTAGTTCTGTAGTTGTTTTAACTCGCGCTATATTTGTGAGTGATGTGTGTCTAGCCTTACTTGAGCTTCTAGATCGAATTTAAGTTAAAAAGTTTGTGGCTTATGTTTTTGTTTCCCGCGCGGCGCGCGCGTTTGGTTTGATTTTGGGAAGAATCACAAGGAAGTGTGTGTCTGTTATTGAGTGTTTACTCTTCATCTAAAACTTACTATAAGTGGTTTAAAGCTTATTTGGTTGAAAAACGAGCTATATTTGTTGATCTTGATATTTTGTATTCTTTGTCTGATTGCTTTTTAGTGCTGAAAAAGGACACAGAGTCCGGCTCTCTCTTCGCGCTCTCTCTCTGTGATGGACCCCCCTCCCCCCTCCCCCCTGCCCCCTCCCCGATCCCGGGGTCTTTCGCTATATGTTAATGGCTGCAAACATGTGTCATTACTTGCTGAAGTTTGGTTTCATTTAGTGTATGTTAATGGCAGCAAATGTGAGTCGTTACTTGTTGAAATTTAGGGTCTTTTAGCGTATGTTATTAGCTGCAAACATGTGTCATTCCTTTCTGAAATTTGGGTTCGTTTAGTGTATGTTAATGGCTGCAAATGTGTGTCGTTAGTTGCTGAACTTTAGGGTCGTTTAGTGTATTTTAATGGCTGCAAATGTGTGTCGTTACTTGCTGAAATTCAATATGGTTTATGTTGTATATCCAAATCAAATGGCTTAAGCTAAAATATAGAACTAAAAGGAAATGGGTCAAATGGGTCTAGCGGGTCAAAGTCATTTAATATGTATACAATATAACTTTAAAAATTGTTTGATTGTAAGTT
This sequence comes from Tanacetum coccineum, assembly GCA_026074375.1. NCBI lineage: Eukaryota > Viridiplantae > Streptophyta > Magnoliopsida > Asterales > Asteraceae > Tanacetum > Tanacetum coccineum. The sequence goes on along the minus strand of BQNB010061160.1, from coordinate 12,555 downwards.
TGCAACAGTTTAGTTTTGTAAACATATTTTAACACAGCAAAAGGTGAGGCAACTGACCTGTTTTCAAGACGTTCTAAAAACATACCCGTTTGGGTGCGCCTGATGCACCCATGTTGGTTAGCAGTGTGATCGTATTTTTAGCTCATGTTATTTGCTTTGGTTTTCTCAATAGTGTAACACCTAAGGGTAACATTGCAGTAACTAGCAATGAGACCAACCTTGTTGCAAGATGTAGAAGAGTGTATGCTCATGCACATGACTATCATATCAATTCTATTTCGAATAACAGGTATAATTCTTTAAATATCTCAAGTGTTTATCAGCTTTTGTTACTTGTACACATGTTTACTCCCCAAGGCTCAATTCTTTGATAATTAAGCCCTTGTGAGATTAAAAAAATGCTGCCATGTAATATTTGTGCTGCTAATGAAACATTAAAACTGCTTGGATGTTATTACTACTGTTCGAGCATTGAAGGTTAGTGCTGCCAAGCTACGTTTAATATTGTTTAAAGAATAGGATGTTAATACTGCCGAGTATATTAGTACTGTTATAATATTAAAACAGTATAAAAGTTAAAACTGTTTGGCACAAGGAATGGTATTGCATGTTGTGATTTAATGCTGCCATGGTTCGTGTATATTACTACTGCTTTTTGGGCTTTATTGCTACAGTTGGGTGATACGAGCCCAACTAGAAGTTAATACTGCCAGGCTTAAGAAGTTAGTACTGCTAGCAGAAGTTAGTACTGCTAGCAGAGTTATTACTGCTGGCGTATTGTTAATACTGCTAGAGTATTAATAATACTGCTGGCGTTTTAAGTGTTTTCATTGGGCCAAGGGACAATCATGTGACGTTGTAGCTTACTTTTTATTACATGTATAGATAGATTCTTTTATCAAGTCTAGAATTAGAATGTTGTGATAGTACACTTTGCTTCTGTAACTAACTTCAGTTATGTCATCATTGACAGGTATTTACACTAAGGTAATTATCAGTATTTATATGCTAAAGATTAATCGTATTATATGCAGGATCAATAGTCTAAACTTTACCATATGGAGTTGCACAACTGTTATTAGTAGCACGAATTATTATCGATGTGTTGTAGAAGGTACGAATTCATAATTCATATTGTATCTAATACTACAAGCTGCAATCATACATGACAATAAAGATTATATATCCGTTGAAATTAGTTCAGGTCCAAATTTGTCTGCAAGCACAGTTCAGGTCCAAAGGTTTATGTGATGTCTGTCAGTTTGGTACATATATGAAATTGTTAAAGGTACATTCTTTTTCTTCTTACAAACTTTGTTGTCGGTCTATTTTCACCTTGAGAAACAGAGAATCACTAGGTATGAAAGTCTATCCGTTCATCATTATGCTTGCTGTTTGCACATTAGGTTTAGGTCCTGGTTGCATTTTCACCTTGACTGCAATTGCCAAATAGGAGTGTAGCTCATATGGTAGAGCGCTCGCATTGCATGCGAGAGGCACGAGGTTTGATTCCCCGCACTTCCATATTTTTTCGTTGTGTGACTAAATATTACAAAACGCCACACAAACTTAAAATTCATGTGACCATTGGATGAACAATAGTTACACAAAATACACATTCACACGACTTTAATCAATATATGGTCACACTTATTAACACTTTTGGCCACTTTTGGTTAACTTGTATGTGACTAAATTAAAAAAACATGTTGTCGGTAACCCAAGAATCACTTCACTTCATATTATGATGAACAAGAAAAGTAGGAAGAAACTAGGAAGAATGTAGAGAGAGAAACAAGAGAGAGAAAGTAGAGAGAATTAGGAAGTTTACATGTAAATGTGTAAGTTATAAATGACCAACCCACCTCACCTTCTTTGGTGAGGTGTATATGTATCAAAACTAAAAGGCTTTCATGCCTTTAGTAATTCTACGGGTCGGGCTTGGGATTACTTGGGCTTTCGCCCGATACACATGACCGGTTAGCTTACATTTAAGAGCCCGTTTACCCGTCTAGCCTATTACAACGTATATTAATTAATGACCGAGACCTAATATAATTAATGAACGAACTTCCATTGTTCGACTCAATATTTTGAGGCTAACAATCTCCCCCGAAGTGAGTTCATTGTGACACTCCTTCGTGAGATCAATGAGATTGCTTTTGTCGTTAAGCTCTTATGATCTTTGTCTCTGTCAACGTTGTAGGCTTGTTCCTTCATGCTTTGTGATCTATGATCTTGAGCTTTTGTCATTGTCTTTTGACTTTGTCTTTTCGTCCGAGATCTTTAAATCTTTATCCTTCCGTCTTGATCGTCTTTGCCACCTTGCGATCTTGTGTCTTGACCAACATGCTCATACTTTGCATCATCTTGAAAGCTTGCTAACAATCTCCCTTGATAGACTTGATATCTTTGAAGGAAGATCTTGTATATCAGAGTTTGTGCGGAAGTCTTTGTCTTTAATTCTTGAGCTTTCATGATTCTTGAATCTCGATGCTTATAGTATGTCTTTGTAGTTTGAGCATGAGCATGTGGTAATGAATCCGACTTCAGCTGGAATAAGGCATCACCATCTCCATCTTTATGTATCCTGAAATAAAACAGTTAGCAATAAAGCGTGTGGACGAATATGGCTTTGTCATTCGTCCGGATTTGGTTAGATTAACCTTCGGTTCCGTAGGACCGTTTTACAGTATAAATACTATAATCCAACAAAACTTGTGCCTAATTTGTCACACATATTCGGGTTTTGGTCACTCTTTTTCAATGGAAAGAGCCACGAACTCCCTAACGTCACCGTATGTGACCTATAGTGGCGCGACCTTTAGTGACAAACACCCAAAATAACACGTGTGACCATATGTATATCGTCATACATTTTTGGAGTGACCAATACCGGTTTTTGTACCAGTGGCATGCAACCAATTAAGAAGCAGCAAAACTCAATCTTAATTGTTAAATGACGTCTTTCATGCAGTCTACTAATGTATGTGTATACATGGTTTTAAAATGCGCGCCACGTCGCCGCAAAGGCATCGCAAAGGCGTGAGACGTGACCTTCACGCTACACAATAGACCAATGCTTGGGCTAAAGATAAAACGTGATGCGTGAAGGCTTTATTGAATTCAATTTCAATAAAAATCATATTTTTATATAGAAATGAAAAGGATTACATGCAAAGATAGTTTTTGACTTTATTCTATATGTAAGACACTTTTTGTAAACTCAATATATTTGTAATATGATATAAATATATAAAATTATAAATATTTTCATATTTTGTGCCGCTTTAAGTCACGCCTTAAAAACGCCATGACTCGCCAAGGCTCGAAAAGGCGTGAGGCTTGACCATACCGCCACGCCTCACGCTATTTATAACCTTGTGTGTATATAATTTATCAAAGGACACTTGAGATGATCCTAATTATTAATAGGGTAATCATCACAATTTACTATTTTCAGTGTCTCATTATGAATCATTTACTAAATTAAATAACATTATTAACCTCGAAAACCACTAGTAGTCGGTTATATCATGATGTTACCGGTTTGACCGGTCGTCTTGACATTTCTCACTTCCATGTCACTAATTATAAATACCACGTCATTTATTAATTCCACCTGTGCATTCCATTAACCCATTTCTTTATAAAAAACAATTTATAACCGTTAGACTTCGTACCAAAATACCGTGTTCGCTAAAAATTCTGTCATCAAACCCTAATTTACTGATGTGTTAACCATTGATCTAATCGGTTTATTTAAGGTAAATTATAGTTGGCAATGTATAGAATTACTGATGTGTTGCAAAACCCCCCATTTTTGTTACCTTAAATTTTTGATTTATTTTTGAACAGGTGAAAGATGGTGGTGCCGTTGCTTTTATCATGATGGGCTATTTCAAGTTAACCATTTGGAGTACGTTAATTTCGATAGTAAGGTCATTAATGATGTTAGCTTTGATGGTATGTCATTCAAGGATTTTTTTTGCTACCATTAGAAGGTTAGTTCTTATCAGTTCAACTAGTATGTGTTACAAAATCCCTAGTGATTCACTTACTGCTTTGAAATTGCTAAAAAATGATAAGGGTCTTTGTGAGTTTGTGAAAGCTAGTTATGAAAACAACCTCAAGATTGACTTGTTCACAAAGCACAATGGCTATGACATTATGAAAATGATTAATGAGGAGCTTCATCCTAAGAAACCTGTTGGTCATATAGACTCGGACTTAGATGTACTCAGATGTTAAGACAAATCAATCATTAGATTATGTAGCTCATGTAGTTGAGCAATTTGAACATGAAAATGAGGGTAATGTAAACATACCTAGGATGACCACATATAACCCATGGCTAAACAAACTGGTATGAAATTGTACTTTTATTGGAAAGACTGACAATCCAAACCCTAACTTACAAGGTAGATTTTTATTAGAGGTTGAGGATCCTGATGATGAGCAGGTAGAATCTAAGTTTAAAGCCAAACAGGATGTGTCTTATCCTTCTTTCAATCCTGACACACTTTGGAATCAGTGCAAACTAGTGTTAGGCATTAGGTTTGAAAGCCCACAACAATTGAAGCATATGCTTGCCAATTATGGTGTAAATGGCTATCAATTTTGGTACATGTAGAATGACCATAATAAGATTTAGCGTTTTGTGGTAAGGATGTCAGTGAAGGTAAGTGTGCTTGTTTAAAAGGTAATAAACCCAAAAAAAGTTAATGATGATGAATGTGAGACTAGCAAATAGGGTAGTAAGAAGGGTGATGGTAGGAAGGTAGTGAATGAGACCCTTAGCAAGGCTGTTAAGGAAAGATGGGATAAAAAGAAGGAATATGAGAAAAAAAGGTCTCTAAACAAGGGAACTGTCCCTTTAGGTTGTGGGCCTCATGGATGAGTACTGAGAGATCATTCCAAATTAAGAGTTTATACTCTGACCACAAGTGTTGCAAAAATTATACAATGGGGGCATTGGTTACTTATAAATGGATAGCACAACACTATGCTAGGGACATCATTCAGAACCCAAATATGATCATTATATTCATGAAAAATGACATAAGGGATTTTTTTATAGATGTTAGTTTGAGTCAATGCTAGAGGGCAAAGAAGTATGCATTGTTTGATCATGAATGAGGTTTAGTAGAACACTATAGTAAGCTATGACAGTATAGGCAAGCAATTCTTGACACAAATCCAGGCTCTACATGTAAATTAGAGACTGAAATGAATGATGAGGATGAGAAACTTTACTTTAGGAGGTTTTATGTTTGTTTTCATGGTGTGAAACAAGGATGGCTTGAAGGTTGTAGGAAGATTATTGGTTTGGATGGTTGTTTTTTGACCCATACATGCAAGGGGCAACTTTTAACTGCAATGGGCAGAGATGCAAACAACCAAATGTTCCTAATAGCTTGCGTTGTTATTGGAGTTAATAACAATTAGAATTGGTGTTAGTTTTTATCATTGATTAGGGATGACTTGAATCCGGGAGATGAAGGAGGCATCAGTATAATATCAGATGGACATAAGTTATGCACAAAACTATAATATTTGCAAGTTCTGTTAATATTTTTACCACCTTATTATTATTTTAACTACTTGCCTTGCTCACCACTGGTAGGGATTACTTTAAGTTGTTGCAGACTTGTTACCTAATGTTGTGCATAGACAGTGTGTCATTTAATGATTTTATAAATATACAGTAGTTCTAGTACTAATATTATCGAAATTCTTAAAAAAAAAAAAAAAGGTTCCAATTGAAGTAAGCACTGTATATTTACCAATTAGTAGTCACCCCATTAATACCTAACTCCACCATTCATTTCGACCGAATTTAGAACTTCAAATGGGATTTGCATTTCTATACCTCGATAGTTAGGTTACACACCTTTCTGCCATTATTACCGCTAGAGCTAAAGTAGACTTTTTGGGAACATGTTTCTAAATCTTTTTGAGTTTAAACCTATTTTTTGGACCCATACGGAAACACCGCGAGAAGTTTGAAGGACCTCTCAGAGTCGTCTTCTCATCAGCACCTGTATTCTTCTGTCATTCTAATAAATATATCCAAAAACATCTAAAGACGCAACCTAGGGGTTTCCACTCCATACTCAATACGGTTATTACATATATTATTGCGCCCTCACCTTTAGTTTTAGGCATAGCCACGACAATGTTATCTTTCAACTCCACATCAGCTCGAAGCTCAATCATAGCTCTAGTATAGCTTGACCTACCCTAAGATTGCATGCACATATCAGATGTATAAAAGTCAAGCATTAGAGGAGTACACAGTTTAGTAGCAATGACACTCAATCCATCCTCGCTGAAGGCCGTATACAGGACACATGGATTTTAACCCAAAACTAGAATTGTACTAACATCTTACTTTCAATAGGATTCTCTTCGGATGAAATTTATTCAGGATAAGCGGGTTATTCTGGATAAACATGGACCATTTCTGCAAGGTTGCATCTAATCGTCTTGGAGCTATAAATGAAAGGAGGAATAAATCCAGGAGACGAGCTAAACATAGAACAACAATGGTCAATATTTCCTAAGTGTCTTACATTGTTAGCAACAATAGGGTATGCCACCGCTTCCACAAAAATTAAACAATATGTTGTTTTATAAAATAGTTACATTACTACTATGATTACTCTTATAGCTGAATAGGACTCACAGGATAACCACTTCAATCTATTGCCCCAATGGATGTAAAAAAAGTATGATATTAGTTTTTCAACTTTTTACCAGTAACTTTAGCATATGAAGACTTACCAGGGGCATTTCCAGCCGAAGAAGTCACCTGCGTAGGTAATGGTGGATACGATCCTATTCCAGTAGTATTCATCACAGGACATTGCTTATCCTTTACCGCAATCTCGTCAACCATAAATGGCAATTCTACCTCCATTGCAGCATTCCCAGAATCACCCGTAACAAATGGTACGGCACCATCCTTTACTACCTCTATGTTCGAGACATCTGATCTCTTCTCCTTTACTCCTCTCCCCCTCCCACTACCTTTTTGGCTCAAGAATCATGCTTCATTCCTATAAACAGGACCTACCTTTCATGAACAACAAACAACCAACAACAATCACCAACTTAGGCTCTAAAACTAGGCACGAAGCATTCCAAATAGAAACCCTAAACTAGCGATTATAATAAAACACAAAAACAACTAAACCCTAAGTGTTTTTCTTTAAAACAAAAGAATCAAGATCCGTAATAAGATTAAAAACAACTTTTAATCATATTCCAAATCAATGATTTGATGTTAAGAAGAATACACAATCAGGAATAAGTTGACTTTAAGGTTTTTTAGAGATCAGATCGCAAAGGGTTTACCAACAAGAAGGATCGATTAGATGGCATCAACAAGGTGTTTCGATAATAAACAAAAATATGGTAGAAAAATCGAAAATACTATATGTTCAGATACCAAAAGGAGGATATGAAATAAAATAGGGGAGGATTAGAGGTGATCAGACAAGTTGTTAGGGATTTTAGGGTTTTAAGCTTCTAATGGTGAGAAATTGGAGGTCTGAAGTGAATGATGAGGATGAGAAACTTTACTTTAGGAGGTTTCCAATAGCTTAGGCTGTTATTGAAGTTAAAAATAATCAGAATTGGTGTTGGTTTCTATCATTGATTAGGGATGACTTGAATCTAGGAGATGGAGGAGGCATCAGTATAATATCAGATAGACATAAGGAATGTATAGAACTACAATATTTGCAAATTCTATTAATATTCTTACCACCTTATTATTATTCTAACTACTTGCCTTGCTCACCATTGGTAGGGATTGCTTCAAGCTGTTGCAGACTGGTTACCCAATTTTGAGCACAGATAGTGTGCCCGATACATTTATGCCATGGATTACATTTTAAGAGGATTTTTTAGGGTGCTGCTACAACATCAATAGAGTCCGTCTTTCTACAAAAAATGAAAGAAATCAAGATGTTAGATGAGAAGGAACATGAATGGTTGATGGAAAGGAATCCCAATTCATGGTGTAGGGCATATTTTGAGATGGACAATTGTAGTGCAGCTTTTGAGAATGGGATTTCAAAGAGTTTTAACTCAAGGATTATTGGAGCTAGAGGCAAACCAATAATAACCATGTTTGAGGACATTAGGGTTTATATAATGCAAAAGATGTTTTACATGAACAAGCTAGCTTTTGACGATAAAGACTCAATCACACCATCAGTTAGAAGACATATGGAATACAACAAAAGGATTCAGAGGTATATGATATCACTTTTACCTTTATTTACTTTTGATATCTATGATTCAACTTAACACACTTACTGTTTCACATAAGCATTGGTTAGTTTTTCCAAGTGGTTATACAGAGGTAGAGGTGAGGAAGGGAGATCAATCGTTTAGTGTTAACCTACACCAAATGAAATGTGTCTGCAACATGTGGCAGTTGAGTAGGATACCTTATGTTCATGCTATGGCTGGGTATATGCACATGAAGATGAATCTAGATTTGGGAGTTGATGAATGGTATTCTCAATGCAAGTGGTATGAAGCCTACTGGTTTTTAATAAAACCTGTTTATGGACCAAAGTTTTAGAAACCAACTAGTCAACCACAACCATTACCTCATGTTGAGAGAAAGATGCCCGAGAGGACTAAAACAAGGAGAATTAGACATCCAACAGAAGATGATAACCATGTAGTTACTAGGGTGGATAAAGTTATGCATTACTATAAGTGTTGGGAAACAGGACACAACAAGACAAGATGCCCTAATCAAGAAAGACCAAAACCTGCCTATTTAAGGTTAAAAGGTATTGTGTTTCAGGAGGCCCCATCAAGCAACATGCCACCTCCCACTGCTACACCTTCTACTTCAAACACTATGCCACCACCTCCTATACCATATACTTTAAACACTATGCTACAACCTCCTACACCATCTACTAAACACTATGCCACCACCATCTAGTTCTATCATTATGCCACCACCTCCTACACCATCAGATTCAAACACTAGTGCAGATTCTAACACTATGCCATCACATGCTGCATCTACTTCAACAGGAACAAAAAAATGCAAGTGTCCTTTGATTCCTAAAAAAGAGACAGGCCTTCCAAAAGTAGTGCTTCTAGCAGCAGAGGTGGTTCTAAGGGTGGTGGTAGGGGTGGTGCAAGCAAAAGAGGTAGATTTTCTAACACTATACCATTCCAAGGTTTAAGGGATGAAGCATCAGATGAGGTAATGTACCAACTTATATTATTTTCACTTTTAACAAATTTATGCAACTGCTATGAATTTTAATGGGTGTTTGGATAATGACTAACCAAATATTAACTTATCCAGGAACATCAATTCAAAATGGATATGAAGGTTGTGTATGAAATGAAAAGAGAACAAATGGCAATTGATGAGGATGACCATTTTTGGGAGGATTTTGCTAGGGAATTTAATCATGTAGAAGAACACAGGGCTCAAGATAAAGGTATACCAGAAGATGTAGTTGCTGGAAAACAACCCATGACTAAAGATGTAGATGGTGAAAAACAACCCATGATTGAAGATGAGCCATTACAAGGTGGAGTAGACTTACCTACACAGGAAAGCACAGTTGAAGCCAACCTAAAACATACTAGATCCAAGAAATCCAGGGCAGTTGAAGTTCCAAACCAGATGAGGATTTTTCACAAGAACAGAGGCAGATCTAAAAGAATCTTCAATCAGAAAATGAAAAACTTCAAGTTTCACGACCATGGTACTAGATCTATTCCAGATAAGGCATTTGATGTTTAATGATTCTGTTTTATTTATGTATTTGAACATTTCAGTCTCTGTAGATGTGGATGAACAAACACTATCTTTTGTAATATGTTTCAAACACTAGATGAATAGGGTTTGCAGCCAATGGTTGGTTGCATATTTTGTAAGACAAATGCTCCATGTTGTACCCTACCATGTGGTACCAAGAAAATATATATGCAGATGGCTTATTAAATTGCCCCTCTTATTTTTATTCCTTTTTTAACTTTGGTAGTTGAGTTTCTTGTCTGCCATTAAATTGCCTTTAGTGTTAAAGTGCAGTCAACAAAGCTGGACCACTTTCATTTTGTGTCTTATATATTAGCTTTAGTGTTGTGTTGTCTAATCTTGAACCTATAAATCGGTGAATTGGCTTTAGTGTTTTGTTGTCTGCATAAACCACATACAGTTGAGCATACATTCAAAAATATACAGCAATAAACTACAAAAAATTATACAAAACTGCCATTGTAGTGGCTTCCATTAACAGCTTACAAGAAGATGTGAAAATCATCGTTCATTACAACCCAAACCAGTTAACTACAAACCAAACTACAAACAACATAAGGAATAACATAAACATAGCCTACAAACTAAATCTTCATCACCATAAACACTAACACCATGCAAGCAATCATGATCTTCATAAACCTACAACTTTTCTGCTTTGTTCAAACTTTGACACCAACCCATCATGCTCAATTTGAAGCCTTTTAACTGATCTTGAGCCCAAAGATGCACTTTAAACAGAAACCTTTGTTCAGGATGCTAAGTTACATACAGTTCAAACATCTGATACTTATGCCAAGGAGTGCTAATCTCAGGATCAATCCACCAAAAGTCACCAGATTTGTTCTTACCAACAATCTAAATAGGAAAGGTTAAAAACACCATATCAGCAAGCAATCAAAACTGACATTATTGGTTTTTATGACCGTATCATCTACCTATAATAAATTAAGAAAATTTACTTACATTCGAATTGCGACAGTTTAAAAATCGCCTAGCAGGGTTTAAATCTGTCCATGACACACATTTAACCAAAGAAAATCCACATTTGAAATGAGTTGGTAATCTACGACGAGAAGTGGATGATGATGATGACATTTGCAATTGATTTATAAAAGAAGTAGTGAATTAATTTTGGTTGAGTTAAGTCCAAATTAAGGTTCATAAAAGAGGGGTGAAAAATAGGGGGTGAAATGGTGTTATGATTTTGTGAGAATGTGTTATAAAAGCAAACTGGGTCACAAGACCAGGTAAGAATACGGGCCAACCCATCATACATGGATTAAAACTGACCACCATGGATCATATAAAAAAATCAATAATGACTTGGATATAACCGGCTACTAGCGGGTTTGATGGTTAACAATGATATTTAATTTAGTACACGATTCATAATGAGACACTGAAAATAGTAAGTTGTTAATAAATGATGTTTACAATTATTAATATTGTGATGCATTTTGCATTACTTATTATCTGGTAATTAGTGTTGGAAAATGGTACTCGATTCCGCAAGTTATACGTTAGAAATACGTGAGCCTATTGGGGGCACACACGTTAAACACATAGAGTATGTTTTACTTCACGATAATATTTAAATAATCATTATTTACAGTTAATTGTTTAATAAAGTATAACGAATATTTAAAATATGAACCCGAGGGACTTAAATGAACAAAACCCAAACCCGTGGGGTGCCTTTGTTTGGCCGAACCCCAAGAGGGTTCTAGTAGGGGTGTTTGGTTCAGTTATGGTGTAAAAGGAGGGGGAAAAGGAAACTTTAGTTTTCTTGTTGTACAAGAATAAGGTTAGGGTTGGGAGCATATATAAACAACCACCCTACACCTCATTCTTCATTCATTCACAACACACACAAAAACCTAAATCTATTAGGCTTTTTGCTCTCCCTTCTCCTCAAAACCTTCGAACGAAATCCTTAAGGGATTTTCGGTTCTTTCCTTTTCCCTCAACCGAATTCAACAAAACCCTCTAAGGGGTTTTCAATTTTCTTGTCTTCCTTATTCAGCAACACAAGATCACACGTAGGAGTCCATTTGGTGGTATCCCTTGCTCGGCGATCACAAAACCCACACAAGGGTTTTGGTTTCTTTGGTTTTTGGTTTGTACCGAATTTGGTTATTCGGTTATTAGGTTTTCGGTTAAAACCCTAATTAGGGTTTTTGATTGGTTTTTTATTCAAGGCTCAAGTGGTGTATTTGGGAATTGTTAGAACACGTGGTGTTTGGATCGTGAAGGTAGACTAGCAATTAACTCGTACTCGGTTGACATGTTTGTGTGAGCAACCTTAGATGTAGTAACTTAACTGCTTTACTTGTTTCAAGTTCAAGATCAAGAGGTAAGTAATTATTTACTTTTCATGTTATAATTATTTACTTTATTAAGTGTTAATCTATGTGCCTTAACTAGATCCATTCCGTTTTGTACTCGTAGCTAAACTGGTTACCTAGTATGTTAAATCCCAACACATTGGAGCTATGCTTATCGAATTCATGTCATTCGTTATATTTCTTGGTGCCGTTATGTGCTATTATCGAGCTAATCTTAAAGACGAATGGTTTGGTAAAGACACTTCACTTAGCACTATATACTCTTTAGAAAAGTTGCCATAGTTTTTGTATAATATCAGAGAAAGACTCTTACTGATTCGAATTATGAAATTGTTTTTCTTCGGTTGTAAGGCTATTGGAGGTTTTGTGCATTTTTTTCGATGTTTTTCGCTTACA